>SOZI01000233.1:0-17528 GCA_006352295.1 Rhodotorula diobovata | reverse complement strand
GGGGGGGGCATGAGTCAGTGGGTGTGCGCGTTGAGGGGGTGTGCGCTTTGGGGCGTGCGGCGTGCGGCGTGCGTAGGTGCGGCGGGTGGGGGCGCTCTCCCGGCGCGCGCGAGGGAAGGGGGTGGCTCCCGCGACGCTGGGCGCGTCGGAGTCTCACGCCTGCGGCATCCCCGCGCGTCGCTGCGCCGAGCGCACAGCGGCACGCGTCGTCGATCCGAGCGGGCGCAGCCGGCGGGGGGTGCGCTTCCTCTCCCTCCTGCGCTGCGCTCCTGTCGCACCCCGCGCCCGGCGCGTCCTCCCGCCCCCGCCGCTTGCTCCCATCACCGCCTCGACCGCCGCTCTGCACCTCGCCCTCCGCTCGTCGCATCGGGGCCGCACGGCCACCTTGGCTGGCCGCGTGTCGTCGTGGCAGGGGGGGAGCGAAGGACGCACAGAAGTCCATGCCGAAGATACTGTTCGAGTGGGGAAGGGACTGGGTCATCCGGGTGCCGCACAGTGAACCGCCTCACGAGGGAGAGAGAGAATGCAGCAGCAGCCACGACGACGTACCCGATACCCGGGTCGTACTTGATGCCCAAGTCGATGTGCTCCTGGATGCCAAAGCCAAAGTTGCCCGTGGCCGAGAAGTTGCGCTTCTTGAGCTCGTACTCCTTGACCTTGAGGCCGCGCTCGAGGATCTCCTCGGCCTTGGGGCCGCGGATCGTCACGTGGACGGCAATCTTCTCGTTGCGGCGGATGCCAAAGTGGCGGACCGTGTAGCGCGCCTTGGACGTGACGGGCGTCTGACCCGTCAGCTGCTCCAGGACCTTGGCGGCCCTCGTGAGCCTGTCACCACTCTCACCAACCGAGATGTCTGCGCGTGAGCGGGAGGGGATGGGGGGAAGGGAGGGGGCGGTAAGCGGCGGGTCGAGGAGGTGGTCGAGAGGAGAGGGAGGGAGAAGGCGGGCGCACTGATGACGAGCTTGTCAATGCGGAGCTCGCGCATGGGGTTCTGGGCGGCGGCCTTGGCGTCGGACATGATGGCTGTATCGGGCGTTTGCACGTCCACGAGAGGCGAGGGGCGGAGGGGCGGAAGGGGGAGAGGCGAGGGAGGCGAGGGCAAAGGTGAGGCGTCGACGGCGGGCGGCACGGGGCGCGAGGGGGGGCAGGCAAGGGCGGGTGGTCGAGGTCAGCAAGGGCGCAGTGGGTGGCACAGTGTGCAGGCAGGGCAGCGTACGCGGTTCGACGGGGACAGAGAAGAAGGGGAGAAGGGGCGGGCGGGCGGCCGCGGGGCGAAAAGCCAGAGCGGCGCCGAGCTCGTCGCCACGTCTCCTCCCTCTGCCCCTCCTTGCCTCTCCACCACAACTGGGACCACTAACCACCAAGCTGCACAAAGCCTAGATGCTCAGAGCCACTGGCGCACCACTGAGGGCGTTATTGCTTCTCGCGCACGCTGACCCCGTTCGCTTTCCTTGCTCAGCTGCACCTCACCGAGCGCCCGTCTCTCCTGACGCTGCTTTCACTCTGAACTCGCTGTCTTGCTCTCCCTGTTGCTTCGCTTGCCGACACGTGCACGCACACACACAAGTGCGCCGCTCTGCCCGTTGCGCCCCGCGACGAGAGTGCTACGCAGCTGCGGCGGGTTGCGGCGTCGTCAGGCCCAGGCGGGTCCGAATCCCCTCGAGCTGCGTCAGAGCAAGGGGGAAAGGGTCAGTGGGGGCCGGCCTGCGTGACCAAGCGTAGCGCCCCAGAGAGAGCGACGCTGCGACACAAGGCCTGAAGGACAAGGGACAGAGAAGCACTGCACACGCACCATCTTCCTCACGCGCTCGACGCGCTCCCCACTGCCCTTGGCGCCCCGGACATTGCCCACCCCGTACGGCTTCTCAACAACCACCTCGTCGAGCACGACGATGCTCTCCCCCGCCCACCGGACGGGCAGCGTCCTCGCGAGCGCGTCAAACAGCCGCTGCGCGTCGGGCGAGACGCCCTGCCCTACGCGGGCCTGCGCGGCGAGCGCGCGGCCGACGGCGTGCGAGAGGTCCGAGGGGGTGCGGGGGAGGTGAGAGAAGGGGAGGGGGGTGGACGAGGGGGGCAGGGACGGGTCGGGGTGGGGGGAGAGGACAGAGACGGAGAGGAGGGTCGAGGTCTTGAGGAGGTGGTACGTCCGTTGCGGGGCGCCTGATGCGGCGGCTTCTCCTGCTGCACTCGTCGTCGCGCCAGTGGAATCGCCTTGAGGAGGAGGAGACGCAGCCGACGAGAGGACGACGAACGACGCGTCAACGGCGAAGAGAGACCCCTCGACCTCGCGTTCAGGAACGTCGGGTCCCGCTGCGGCGACCTTGACGCGTATGGGGAGGTTGAGGAGCTGCTCGAGGTCTGGCACCTTGGCCGGCGCTGCGGGACCGGCGGAGGAGGGAGGCGGCTTGGGCGTCGACGCGGACGAGGCGGGGCGCGAAGACGGGGCGTCGAAGGGTTTGGGCGCGCCTGGTTGCTGCTTGCGCGTCGTCTGCAGGGCGGGAGAGCCGGACCGGCTGGCCATGCGGGCTAGAGAGGGGGGAGGCGCGGGTTGGGTGGGGGAGGAGAGGGGAGATTCGCGACGGGGTGCGGTGCGGTGGGCTGGCGGCGGGGCTTTGGATCGGGTCGACGAGGGGTGTGCAAGTAGCGGCCAGCGAGTCCTAGTACGGTTCGACCGAGTCCAAGCGAGGTGCGCGATGTGGTCGGTCAGGGCTCTCCTCCTCTCGTTGAGGTGGCCCCTCCCTCTTGCCTCCTTTCCACCACCTCGTTGAAGTCTGTCAGACCGCTCACAGCTGCCAAGTCGTCTGCTGCGTGGCGGCCCGTCCCCGCTCGCTGTCGCTTCCAGCCTCTGCTCACGTCTCTTCCCTCCTCACGCGAGTGGCACTCGCTTCCGATCGGAGTCGCTTGCATCTCTCGCACACGGTGCCTCGTTCTTCTGAAGGCGCGGACAAGGCGACCGGTCTGTTGGCCGACACGCAAGCGTTTTCCCCTCGTCGTCGGCTGCGTGCCCGCGCCTTGTTCCCGCCGCCGCCGAGCTGCGCAGCTGGGCGCACGCATCGTGCCGGCCTGCCAGAACGACTCTTCGCCAGTCAAGCACTCTTTCAGAGTGCCAGGAGGCCAAGGCCGGCGCCTTTCCGCAGGTCGGCGCGCTTCCGGCCGGGTCGTCGTGCCCTCCACTTCCTCCGATCGCCCTCCACCTCCAACGCGCTGCTCCACTGAGCGCCTCCAAGGCGCTGCTCCACTGAGGCAGGACCCTCGTTCTCGCATCCTCTCCGCCCCCTTTGCTTGGTTTCTCTCTCGACTTTTCCCTCGTCCCCGTCCACCCCCGCCCATGCTCGACCTCGTGCGCGAGTCCCCCGCCGGCCTCTTCCTCAACTGGGCCTCGGACGGCCGCGTCCTTCCCTACCCCGAGCAGCGACCCGACTTTGTTCCGCCCGCCAACCTCCTACCTCCGACACGACGACCACAGGCATCTGCGGGGAAGTTGCTCTCGGGGGAGAGCTCGCCCGACGCGGCGACATTGGTGGATGGCGAGGTGGTCGACAAGGCGCTCAAGGGCGAGGCGGACGTCGATCGCTATCCTTACCTCGTCGAGTGGGCCGAGGGCGACCCTGACAACCCTCAGTGAGCCCCCCGTCGCACCGTGTGTCGCCCGCAGAGGTGCGCCTCGCTGACCGCTCCACCCAACCCCTGACCTAAAGGAACTGGAGCTTCGGGCGCAAGCTCTTCGTCTCTATCGAGATCTGCCTGCTCTCACTCGTCTTCTACATTGGCTCGTCGGTGCGTCTTCCTGTCCGGACTTGACTCTGTTGCGATCGAGCTGACGCGGCGCGCGAGCAACGCGCAGGTGTGGACCGCGAGCCAACCGGGCATCCAGGAGGAGTTTGGCGTGTCTCCCATCGTCGCGACGCTCGGACTCAGTCTCTTCGTGCTCGGATAGTGCGTGGGGGCATTCTCAACTGTGCGCAGGAACCCGAGCTGACGCTGTTCCTCCGCCTTTCCCTCGCGCAGCGGTTTCGGCCCGAGTGCGTGCTCTTCTCACGAGACGCTTTCCCCCAGCTTGCTCACGCTCTTTCCCCGTGCAGTGATCCTCTCTCCGCTGCAAGAGACCCCTCGGATCGGCCGAACGTCCGTCTACTACGCCTCTTTCGCAGCCTACCTCCTCCTCCAGGCGCCAATCCTCGCGAGCGGGAACCTCGGCTGCATCCTCTTCTTCCGCTTCGTGACGGGCTTTGTTGGCTCGCCCGCCATCGCGACGGGCGTCGCGAGCCTGAGCGACATGTGGGGCGTGCTCGACATGCCGTACGCGGTCGGGAGCTGGAGCGTGTTTGCCGTCGCAGGACCCAGTGAGTTCCCCTCCCCCCCCCCCTCCGTCTCTGGCTATCCCTCTCTCAGCTCCTCTCTACCTCTTCACCTGACTGGACTCTCTCTCCCACCTCCATCGCTGACGCACGCCCTCCCGCTCAGTCCTCGGCCCCGTCATCGCTGGCTTTGCCGCGCAAGCCAAGACCTGGAAGTGGCCGCTGTACGAGCTCCTCTGGATGTGCAGCGTAGCCTTCTTGATCTTTGTGCGCCCAGTGCTCTCCGCGCCTCTCGCGGACCCGATCCACTGACGCCCCCCATCCCCCTCGACAGACCTTCCTCCTCCCCGAGACCTTCGCCGCAACCCTCCTGCTTCGTCGCGCTGCCCGCCTGCGCAAAGTCACGGGCAATCCGCTCCTCAAGACGCGCACCGAGATCGAGGCCCAGTTCCACCCGGGCGTGCTTCAGGCGGGCGTCAACCAGGTCGGCCTGGCCTTCAGGCTGTGTGTCGAGCCGGCCATCGCCTTCTGCGATTTGTACACGGGCGTCGTCTACGCGTGCTTTTACCTTTGTGTGTTCACGAGTTCCTCTCTAGCCGTTCTCTGGGCCCGTACCGACTGACGACCTTTGACGGCGCGCAGGGTTCGAGGGTCCGTCGCCTCACCCCCTGACCCTTCTCGAGGCGAGGACCCCACTGCTGACGCCTGTGAATCGACAGCATTCCCCATCGTGTTCAGCGAGTACCACGGTTTCAACCTCGGTGTCGCCGCGCTGCCCTTCCTTTCCTTCATCGTCGCGGGCGTTCCGACTTTCGCTGCGTACGTCGCCTACTACAAGTGCGTCCCCTATTTCCTTCTCTGCGAGCTCCAAGCGCGCAACAGGAGCTGACCGGCGCACCCCCGGCCGACAGGTACCGCTTCAACCCTCGCCTCGTCGCGTCAAACTACAAGCTCCCGCCCGAAGCCAACCTCG
The DNA here is from genome assembly GCA_006352295.1 of Rhodotorula diobovata. Taxonomy (NCBI): domain Eukaryota; kingdom Fungi; phylum Basidiomycota; class Microbotryomycetes; order Sporidiobolales; family Sporidiobolaceae; genus Rhodotorula; species Rhodotorula diobovata. Next base: position 12,257 of record SOZI01000233.1, on the reverse strand, counting down.
AGCTGGCCTTCTGGGGGGCTCCCGCGATCCCCTTGAGCCTGTTCGTCTTTGGGTGGACGGGCAACTCGCCCAGTACGAGCTACTGGGGGCCCATCATCGGCGCCAGCCTTTACTTTCCCGGTCAGTCCCCCTCGGCCGGCCCGCCTTCCTGCGCGTGGAGGAACGCGCTGCTGACCCCCCGCTCGTGTGCAGGCATCTTCCTCGTCTTCCAATGCGTCTTGCTGTACGTCTAGCTCGCCCGGAGTCTCCCTTGAAGCGGAACAAGCTGACTTTCGGACCGTGCAGGTACCTCGCCACGAGCTACGCCAAGGTGTCGGCCTCCGTCCTGGGCGGCAACGCCCTCTTCCGCGCCACGTTCGCTGCTGCACTCCCGTGAGCTCCTTGTCTGATTCCTCCCTCGCTTACGCACGTCTGACCCCTCGCGACGACACAGGCTCGCGGGTCGGCCTTTCTTCCATACTCTGGGCGTTGGACCTGCGTGCTCTCTCCTCGGCGGAGTCAGCATTCTCCTCATGATCCCACTCTACGTGCGTCCGCACGCTTCCTGTCCCTGTCGGTGTCCTTTCGAACGACGGCGAGCTCACGGACCGTCGCCGCCCACGCAGTTCCTCTGGAAGAAAGGTGATCGCCTTCGCGCTCGTAGCAAGTTTGCTGAGCACAAGGCGGAGTCCCCCGCGGTTATGGCGGTGTAGATGGAGCGGCGGAACCAAACGTAGACTCCTCGCGTCCTGCTGCGGCTTGCTGCGAGAGGGGGGCTATTCTCGTCTCCGTCGATCTCGCCTTTGCCGTGTCGCTCTGTGCCGCTGACCGATCCGACCGTACGTAAGTCACCAAAGTGGCAGCGGGAGACAGTGGGGGCTGCGCGATGCCAGCCGGCGGGGGGCTGCTGCGCAATGCACAGTCGCGTGCAGCCGATTCTCCGTCTCGAATCTCGCAACGCAGCCTGCTCCCCCACCACCCTTGCTTTACTGAGGTGTCTGGGTTTGTCGTGCGACCCATGCCTCGCCACGAAAAGGCGCGGCGCCAATGCGACCAAAATGCGCGTGCTGCGCACCCCGCACAGACCGCCGCGCCCGCCATGCCGCCCCCGCAGTCACGAGCGGCAGACTCGCACCACGACGAGTACGAGCGCGACGAAGACGACTCGGGCGACGCACAGGAGCCGCTCCTGCCGCGCTTCCGCTTCGCGACGGCGAGCGAGGGCAACAAGGCGCGAAGACGGCGACGATGGGCTGAAAGGGCCGCGCTGCTGGCCAGTGGCGCTCTAGTCGTCGTCGGCTTGGTCACCGTGTCTGCCTGGATGCTGAGCGGCGGTCAGCGAGCCGGGCTAGCAGCAGCGCAGGTCGCACCACCCAGCGACGGACCAGCTTCACTCGCCACCTCCTCCCCTCCCTCTCGCCCTTCCTTCGCCCAGCAGTTCCTTCACAACGCGTCGTTCGTTAACGAGGGGGTCGTACCTTTCCCGTCATCCCTGTACTCGCCCGTCTACCGGCCGAGGCCACTCGAGCACACCCTCACGACCTTGTCCTTTGCCTCCTCCCCTCGCTGTCTCGAGCGGTACATCGCGACGGGCGAAGTCTGCTCGTCTTTCAACGGACGGTGGGCAGACGAGGCCACGCGTCCCAAAGTCGACGCGATCTGGACGTGGGTGAACGGGAGCAGCGCCGAGCTCTTGACGAGATGGAGGGAGGCGGCGGCTGCAGAGGAGACTCGGGGGAGAGGGCGTCGGTTGAGAAGGTGGCTCGGAAGGAAGGTCGGCGCCCTTCGAAGGCGACTCGGCGAAGCGGCCGTTGCCCGACACTTCCGGTTCGTCCCTGTTCCCTCTGCTCGAGAGTCCGTGACGCTTCGTCCGCACACGCACTGAGGTCGAGCCGATAGCGAGCACGACGAATTGCGCTTCTCAGTGCGCTCGGTGCTCCAATCGCTCGGCTCTGCGACACTCTCGACTCTCCACCTCGTGGTCGGCGACTCACCTTTGTGTTCGCCCGCCGACCGTCTCCTTGTCGACAGCGGCGTGCCTCCTCTCCGTGGGCAGCAGTCAGTCCGAGCGGCCCAGATACCACAGTGGCTCGACCTGCCGAGCGTCGAATTCTCCGAACCAAGCCTCGGCTCGCCCGCTCAGTCCCCGCGTCTTTTGGTCCATCCGCACTCGGAGGTCTTCAAGGCGGGCAGTACAGGGGACGAGGTAGAGGCTAGATCTTGGCTGCAACGCGTGACGCCCTCGTTCAACAGGTGCGTCTGGTCTCCGGCTTTGCCCTTTGCTTCCCTTGCTCATTCCGCCCACGCCCACAGCCTCGCCATCGAGTCGCAGCTCGCCAACATTCCGTCCACCGCGCAGGTCGCAGTGTATCTCAACGACGACTTCTTCCTGCACCGCGTGCGTCGCACTCTCACTCTTCTCCTGGAAGCACGCCGAGCTGACCTTCGCAAGTCGCAGCCTTTTGCGCTCGCAGACATGGCCTCGCCATTGTCGGGACCTGTCTTGCGCTTGCAGAGAGACCTCCTCGTCAGGGGTGTCCCGCCAGACGACACGCATGACGACCCGGAGGGCGAGTGGCGAGGGCTCGGCTACTCTGCGTTCCTGCTCGGTACGTTATCCCGCGCCTCAGTGCCTCATCGCGACTGGCGAGGCCGCCCAGGGCTTTGTAAAAGCTCACGCTCCCTGCGTACAGACGAGCGCTTCGGCAAGCGCGCCCGACCATACCTCGTGCACGTCGCCAAGACCGTCTCGCTGCCAGTGTTGCGCGAGGCACAGCAGGTCTTTCTCGACGCCTTGACCAGAGTACGTCTGATTCTCCTGGAGATGCATGACTTGCGCTTATCTTGTGTCTGCACAGACCGCCGAGTCCAGGTTTCGTGGCCGAGGCCCTAGCGAAGTGCAGACGCTTTTCCTCGTCTCGCACTACACGATCGAGAAGCATCGCGAGGCGCTGTCAGTCTGTCCTCTCTCTGGTTAAGAGCGGGACATTTCACTGACTGAGCGCTTTGTGCAACAGCCTGTGGTCGTTCCTCGTGGCTCGCTGCGACACGGACCGCTCGGCCACCTACGTTTCGGACGAACGCCGCGCCCTCCTCGCGGCTCTAGGCTACAATTTCGATTCGCCCGATGCGGATCGACGACTCGTCGTCAATAGACCATCGCGACGGTCGCTCCTCAGCCTTGCCGAGCAGCACGCACGCGTCGGCCTTCCCAACCCGCGCGAGACGACCCTCGACTTCTCATCGCATGACGGCTACGCCTTCTTCGGGCTCGAAGGCACAGGTGACATCCCAGTTCAGCCCATCTGGCCCTCCTTCCGCAGCGACACGACAAGAGCGATGTCGTCGTCTGATCCCGCCCCGGCCGTCTGCACCTTCGACTTGACGACCTGCTTTGGCGACGCATTCTTGTCGCCCGCATCCGACAGCGTCATCTCTGTTTCCGAGACGCTCGCGCGCGTGGCCTACAAGTACCCGCAGTGCGGCGACTGCCTCATTACGCTGCTCGTTGGCAAAAGCGGCGCGGCGGGGCTCGAGGCCTTCCTGCCCGCCGATGTCGACAAGGAGGCGGACGAGGGGCGGTGGGATGCAGAGCTCGAGGCGAGTGTTCAAGCGGTGGGGCTAGAAGAGACGAGCTGGCAGGCCATAGACTTCTCGCGCGGCCTCGAGGGCACGACCGGTCCGTCACTGCGGGCAAAGGTGCGTCTGTCTTGTCCCTGGGCCTGGCGTTCCTCGCGCCGGATGCTGACTTCAAGAGACGACAGTGCGCCGCCCTCATCCACCGCTACAGCTACACGCTCGGTTCCTCGCCCGCCGCGTTCGAGGCCATTCGTAGCGGCGGCGACTCGCTCTCTTCCAAGCTCGGCGGGATCGACGCAGCGTTCGTCGCGCTCAACGACGACGTAGCAAGCTCGTCCGAGGGCGTGCTTGAGGACGTCGACGCGAGAATGGGCGCGTGGTTCGAGAAGACGTGGCCGGTTGCGAGCCCTTGGGAGCGCGCAGAGGAGACGTAGAAGGGGCGCGCGTTGACTTATCGATCGTCTCGAGCGTCTCAAACGGAGTCTCTCACAAGCGTGCGTGAGAGTATACGGCGGCACCGTGGACGCTCGCGGCTGTCCGGTAGAGAATCCACGTTACGTCGGCCTTGTCCCGACTCGTTCTCCCGAGCACGGTCTACTGCTCGTGCACAGCGACCGCCATCGCCGTCACGCCACCCTCCACACCGCTCGCCGTCGCTGACGTCAAGGTCCCGCTCCTGAGCAGCGCGTCCAGGCTGCTCGCGGCGTCGAGCACGACGCTCGTGCCCGTCCCGCTCGGCAACCCCGTCAGTTCCGCCGGCCCCACCTCGCTCGCCGTCGTCGTCGGAAGCAGCGCGACGGATGCGCTCGAGTAGACGAGCCCGTCATGCGTGTCGTTCCACGCCGAGTTGCCGAAATGCGAGCCGAGGTCGACGTTGCCGAGCGGGGACTGAAAGCCGAGGAGGCGCGCGACGAGGTAGTAGAGGTAGAGGAGCGCGATGCAGACCCTGAATGCGTGTGCGAGCTCGGTCAATGCCGGCGTTCGCTCACGCAGCGAGAGAAGGGAGGCGCAAAGGGGACGCACCAGTAGACGATGAGGAGCGGGGTGTAGAAGCTGTGCGCGCACATCCGTGAGCCGCGGATCGCGGAGCGACGAGAGAAAAAGAGACAGATATCACGCACTGCTCGGTCCTACGCTGGGCCTTGGCATCCTCGATGAGCTCCTCCCTCGACTCGACGTACCCAGACGTGTCGTCCGTCGGGACCCTCTCTGGCAGCTGCGACGCGTCAAAGCTGTCGTCGCTGTCGTCGCCTCGCCCTCCTGCCCTCTTCGAGGACGAGGAAGACGAGGGGAGTAGCCCGGCCTGCTGCTTTTCGACGGCGCTCCACTCGTCCGTGTCGGTGCTGACATCGGACGCGCCCCCGCGCGATGAGTGACGCGAAGAGGGCTTGTCCTCGGAGTGGTAGCGGCGCGACTTACCAACCTCGCGTTCGCTGTGAGAGCGGCGCTTGGACGATGACTTGCGCGACCGGGTCTTGCGAGGCTTGCCCGCCGGCGACTGCAGCGTGTGGTGGTCAGGACAGCTCTGCGAGCGCGAAGCCACGGGTGCGGAAACGCACAAAGGCATGCGAGAGCAGCGACCCGAGGGCCCATGAGCCCGTCTTCTCGTCCTCGCGTTTGGTGATGCCGTTCTCGGCGAGGTCGATGGCCTGGAGGACGTCGTCGAGCTCCGTAAAGGGCTGCTGGAGGAGCCAGCGGCCCGTGTAGGGCTCGCGTGCGTACTGTTTCTCGAAGAAGCGGGTCAGGAAGGCCCGTTCTCGAGATGCGACGAGAGAACAGCAGAAGAACGCACGTCGACCTTTGCGAGCGTCGTCTCGAGCGCGGCCGTCTTCGCCCGCTGCAGCTGCGCTATGAGCTTGGCCTTGTCCCACTCGGGGTGATCGTCCCTCATGCGGTCGAGCAAGCTCCCCTCGGCCGTCCCGTCGTCCCTCGCGCGCTTCTCCTCCTTCGCGCGGTCCTCGACAAAGTCGAGCAGCGAGGCGTAAGACCGCGTGAGCGTGTCGTACGCCTTGTGGGCGTGCTTGAGAGCCTTGCTGGAGGAGGAAGAGCGTGGAGGAGGAGGACCAGCGAGAAGCGCCTTGAGGCGGGGCTGCAGCGCGCTGACGTCCTTGTACGCGTGCTCGAGGTCCGTCTTGGTGTTTGCGACGACCGCGGCGAGCTTGACCGCCTCGTCGAGCTCGACAGTGCGCGAGCGGGGTGGATCGCGCGCGTGGCGTTTGAAGAGCTTGGTTGTGTAGGGCAGGCCCGTGAGGCGATGGCGCTGCGAAGCGATGTGCTCGACGTCGTCGGCCAGGTCGTCGACCGCCTCTTGCGCTGCATCGACCTGCGTGGAGCTCACATGGTCAGCAGGAGCCTCTCGGGAGAGAATCAAGCTGGAGCTCACGTCTGAGGAGAAGTCGGTCACAGAGTCGCTCGCCTGCACCGGCAGCGCCTTCCTACGCTGGCGCGCCGTCGTCGACGGGGCGGGCTGGTAAGGCACGACCCTGGGCGTTGATGCGGGCTGGAGTGGAGCAGGGGAGTCAGAGCGAATGTCGCATGAGACCAAGCTCACCCTGCCCGCCCTTGACGACAGCAGCCCTCCCCGGTCGTCCCCCTCCCCCTCCGTCTCTCCCTCGGTCGTTTCGCCGCCGTAGTCCCTGCGCCCGCTGCTGGTCGTCGTCGAACTTTTCTTCCTCGCAGTCTTGTCGTCCCCGCGCCTCGCATCGTCGGTGCCGTACGCGCGCTCGATGTCGTCCTCGAGGACCTGGGCCGTCCTCGCGGCTTTGCCCACGGATGCGGCGACATGTCCCGCCTCGTCGGCGAGGTGCTCGGCGGCGACGAGCCCTGAGCGGACGCGGTCGAAGACGGACGCGGAAGAGACCGACGAGCGGCGGGACTGGGAGCGAGGGCGCAGAGGGGGGTCGTACGGCACGGCTGCCATGGCTGGCGGCGAGGGTGAGCGAGGCAGGAGGGAGAAGAGCGAACGAGAAACAGCTCAGGCCATCCCACGGACAGGGCTGTCTCCGGACAGTCCGGTCCGTCTGTCAGGAGGCTCGAGTCGGGACCGCGCGCGCGGACGCTGCAGGAGGCTCGTGTGAGGTGAACGCGAGGAGTCAGGAGAACCGCGCCCGCCTGTGAGCACCTTGAAACAGAGTCCAGTCAAGTAGTAAAGGCGGCACAGGCCCTCCGCATCCGCAGGACCCACGCGACCAAAGGAGCGCCGCCCCCCTCGCCGCTCGCCGGCTGTTGGTGGTCGACGGTCCCCCACCGACGCTCACCCGCGATGCACCGCGCGCCCATACGAGCAGCATCAGCACGCCTCCCTCGGCCACCCGCACAACGAACAGCGGCGACGCTCGCGGGGAGGAAGCTCCGCATCGGCGTGGTCGGAGGTGGTCCCGCGGGCTTCTACGCCGCGTCGCGCCTGCTGAGCCTGCCCGGGTCAGAGCACACGCGCGTCGACCTCTTTGAGCTGCTGCCCGTGCCGTTTGGGCTCGCGCGGTTTGGCGTCGCGCCGGATCACCCAGAAGTCAAGGTGCGCCCCATCATCCCTCGTTCCGAACCTCGCCGCTTGACATCTTGCGCGGCTGACTGAGCGAGCTCTCGCGCGCACGCCACAGAACTGCGAGCACAAGTTTGAGGAGACGGCGCGCGACCCGCGGTTCCGCTTCTTCGGCAACGTCCAGGTGTGCGGCTCGTCGGACCCCTCGTCCTCGTCGGACCCCTCGTCCTCGTCGGCCACCTCTGTCCCGAACCCGCACCCGTCGGCGCTCGCGGCGTCCATCCCACTCGACACGCTCCGACAGCACTACGACGCCGTCCTCCTCACGTACGGGGCGTCGCTGGACCGGCCCCTTGGCGTCCCAGGCGAGGACACTCTCCTCAACGTCCTCTCGGCGCGGACGTTCGTCTCGTGGTACAACGGCCACCCGTACCACTCTGGCCTGCTGTCCCCTACGATCGACCTCTCTCGGCTCGACCACGCGACCATCATCGGGCAGGGCAACGTCGCGCTCGATGTCGCGCGCGTCCTCCTCAAGGGCGTCGACGCCCTCAGGCCGTACGACGTCCCCGAACCGGTCCTCGCCGCGCTCGCGCAGAGCCGCATCAAGCGCGTCGACATCGTCGGGCGGCGCGGTCCGCTCCAACTCGCCGCGACGACCAAAGAGCTGCGCGAGATGCTCGCCCTCCCCGGCGTCGCGTTCGAGGCCGACCCGGCGCTCCTCGCCGCCGCCGCAGCAGACGTCGACGCCCACCCCAAGATGGACGGCGCGCGCGCCAAGAAGCGCGCCCTGGGGCACCTCCGCGCGGGGAGCAAGACGACCCTCGCCGACGCGGACCGCAGCTGGAGCCTCGAGTTCCTGCGCAGCCCCGTCGAGCTCGTGTCCTCGCTCGAGGCGGGCTCTCACGCCCCGAGCGCAGTGGAGGGGATCACACACCCGCAGAGCGTCGGCGCCGTGCGGTACGCGCACAACGAGCTCGTGCCCTCGTCCTCTGCGCCCTCCTCCTCCTCCAGCCCCGACCCCTCGACCTTTTCCGCCCGCCCAACAGGCTCAACTTCCCTCTCGCGCACCTCGCTCGTCCTGAAATCCGTCGGCTACCGCTCGATCGGCCTCCCGGGCGTGCCGTTCGACCCGCGGCGGGGCGTCGTCCCCCACGATGGCGCCGGGCGGGTCACGACGGCCGACGGGGAAGCGCGCGGCGTCGTCGTCCCGGGGCTGTACACGAGTGGGTGGCTCGCGAGGGGCCCGACGGGCGTCATTGCGACGACCATGTTTGACGCGTTTGCGAGTGCTGATGTCCTCGCGGGGGACCTCGTCGCTGCCGGGGGGGGAGAGGCCGGGGAGAAGCCGCTGCTGGACCCGAGGAGGCTGGAGGAGGGCGGGAGGAAAGTCGTCAGGTGGGAGGACTGGGAGCGGATCGACCAGGTTGAGCGAGAGAGGGGGAAGGAGCTCGGCAAGCTGAGGGAGAAGGTGACGAGCGTGGAGGCGATGCTCGACCTCTTGGGCTAGACTCTCTCGATAGAAGCAGCTGGCAAGGACGAAGCAGTACAACACGCTGTTGCAACCCACGCCCAGTGAGAGAAGAGAGGCTCAGGGCGCGGGCCACAGGCTCCCATCCGGCCCTTCGACAGCCCCACCAGGGCCGGTCCCCCTCCTCCTCTTGTCCGGCAAGTCGTAGTAGTCGGTCCTCTCGCTGCGGTCAATGATCTCGCCCTCGTCATCGTCGCTGCTCTCCCCCTCCTCCCCCGCACCGGCGCCAGCAGCGGGGTCGAGGTACTTGTCGAGTTCCGACTGCGGGACTTGGGCCGTGCCCGTTGCAGGCGAGACCTTCATGTCGCGCATGAGGCGCGAGATGGACTCTGCCTTCTGCTCCTCCTTCTTCTTCTCCTGCTCGGTCGGCTCGACTCGTCAGTGCTGTTGACTCGGGAGAGGAGTCACGGGGTTGGGGAAGGGACGCACCCGCTCGGCGTAGAGCTTCTCGAGCTGAGGCTTGTACTCGTCCTCGTACTCTTGCCGCGCCTCCTGCACCGCGTCAAACAGCTCGTCCATGCCGTCGCCCGTCATGGCCGAGACGCCGACCGCCTGTGTTTGTTGCCCTCGCCGTCAGTCCGTGCCCCCATTGAGAACAAGCGCCAGAGGAAGAGGAAGAGCAAGAGTAGACGCACCCGCAGGTGCTTGTAAAACTCGTCGAGCACGAGGCTCATCGAGTTCATCAAGCTGTCCATGTACGCCGGCCCGTCCTCCTCTCCATGTGTCTGCCTCCTCTCCAAGAGGGCCTCCTGGAACGCCTCAAAGTCGCGCATCCACTCGAGCGCGAACGCGTGGTCCTGCACGTCCGTCTTGTTGAACACGACGAGGAACGGCAGGCGCGTCTTGTACAGGATGCTGCACGCGTAGAGCATGTTGCTCATGAAGGTCGCGGGCGCCGTCGTCCGGGGCGTGTCGATGAGGTAGACGACGACGGTCGGGAGCGCGCTCGCGAGCGCGTCGGTGATGATGGAGCCCGAGGCGGACCAGGTGAAGATCTCGATCTGGCCCGGCGTGTCGAGGAGGACGTAGCTGCGGGGTTCACGACGGAGGATCAGCCTGGGTGCTTCTTTGGCGGCGGGAGGGGTCAGGATCAAAGGGGAGCGCGCACTCGACGTCGTTGGCGCGCTTCTCGACGTGCGACAGGACCTGGTCAAACTTTGTCGTAAAGAGGTTGAGCGCCGTCATGATGCCGCCGTTGGGGCCCAGGTTGTACCTGCGCGAGAGGAGGGGTCCAAGTTTCAGCTCCTGAGGTGCGCCCCGGGCCAGAGAGAGAGGGAGAGACGAAGGGCGCACTGCTTCATGACTTCAGGGTAGTCTACCGTGTCGCGGATGTCGATGTTTGCGTCAAAGGGGAGGTGCATGACGGCCGGGTCGAGGTTGAGGACGTAAGGGGGTTGGCCGCGCGAGTGGAGGTACGAGTTGACGCGCTGCATGAAGGTGGCTGCGCAGAGGAGTGCGTGTGGGATCATGTCAGTCGACAGGCTCGGGGCTGAGATGCAGTGCCATGGAGTGTCCGAGGAGCCAGAGCACGGCGGCGAGCGCGAGAGAGAGAAAGAGAGAGACGACGGACTCTTGCCCGAGCCGGCCATACCGATGACGATCATTGCGGTTGCCTTTGGGGACTGTTTGCGCTTGCCCTTGTCCTGGGCGGGTTGCTCGGGGGTGGCCATGTCCGAGATGGAGATGAGGGAGATGAGGTGAGGAGAGAGGGGAGAGGGACGGGCGCAGCTGGCTGAGCGGGTGGGGTGGACGCGCAAGGGTGTTCAGGAGTCGAGCAGCTATGGCCCTGTGTCCAGGCAGGAAGTGCGGCGAGTGAGGAGGGAGGGGCCAAGGTCAACCCGCTCGTCGTCGCATGCGTCGCAGTCGTCGCTTGATGAGCTTGTCACTCGCCCCTCGCCTCCCTCGGGTGGTGCAACAGCGATGCAGCCTGTCACCCTGCCACCACCACCACCACCCACGTCAGCCTCAGCCTCAACCCCTCGCCTCGCGCTCCAACCGACCCTCTCCCCCTCGACCTCGTTCCTCTTCCCCTCGCTCTACTCGTTCCCGCCCTTCTTCACCCGCCAGCCCAACCCGCAGACCTGGCTCTCCCAGCTCGCAACCTGGCGCACCCTCGTCCTCGCCCACGCCCGCCACACCCGCACCTTCTCCCTCGACCTCTCCGACGCCCAGTGCGCCCTCGAACCCTTTGCCAACCCGCGCCTCGGCCGCCGCCTGGCCCTCGAGACCCTGCGCACCATCGTCGAGGAACTCGTCCGCGAGGGACAGGCCGCGTGGGTCGACCCGCAGACGAAAAAGGCCGTGTGGGTCTACTGGAAACGGCCCGACGAGTGGGCCTCGAGCATCTACGCCTGGGTCAGCGAGACGGGCCAGACCAACTCGGTCATGACGTTCTATGAACTCGTCGAGGGAGGCGACATGGCTCACACGAGCGGTCCGTCTCTCCTCCTCCCTCCCTCCTTCCCTCCTCTCCACCCTCCTTGAGAGTCCTGACGCGACCCCTCCCCGCCACGCCGCCCACCCCGACGACAGAGTTCTACCGCCTCCCGCTCCCCCTCCTCCGCAAGGCGCTCGACCTCCTCGTCAAGCAGGGCAAGGCCCAGGTCCTCAAGGGCGTCGGCGAGGACGGCGACGGCGTCAAGTTTGTCTGAGCGGGCGATCGGGCGCGCCGCGCGCTCCTCCTCCGAGCGCGTGGGGCGTCTCGTGCGCGTCTCGTGGTTGTGGTTCGTGTGTTTCGTGATTCTGTTTGGCAGTGACGTCGTGTCGTGTTGTTGTACTGCCAGCCCTCTCCCTCCCTCTCTCTCTCTCTCTCTGGCAGCGTCTCTGGGAAGCAGCCACCGAAGCACAGCGAGCGTCCCGCGCGCGCGCGCGAGGCAGGACGAGCATCTCCGAGCCTGCGTCGGCTACACAACGGCGAGACCGACGGGCGGGGCAAAGCTTGACGCGGACGGCGCTTGCGACACACGACGCGGCGACGACGACGGGACCCTGGCCCCGTCTAGCACCCCTCGCGGAGCTCGTGTCTCCCGCGCGCGCCGTCCCCCAAAGCTCGTCAGCGTTCGCGTCGTTGCCACAGATCTGCGCAGCCGGCTCTGGCGAGCGAGACGTGTAGATCCTGGGCAGAGGCGGGCGGACGGACGGACCTCCGTGCGTCACTGCGCTGGAACCTTGCTCCACACCTGCGACACGCGAACGGCCTTTTCCTCTCTCTGTCCTCGTCAGCCTGGCCATCTCCATCTGTTCTCCCGAAAGAGAGAGAGAGAGAGGCGGGGAAAGGAAGAGAAGGGAAGAGCGCACATCTCGCCCGAGTGAACCCGCTCGTGCCGCACGAGGTCGTGCCGCCGTGCGAACGAGAGGGTGCAGGAGGGGCAGGGGTGCGTGCGGGGGAGGGCGAGGGGGGGGATGGGGGGGCGGGAGGTGGTAGTGGAGGAGGAGGAGGAGGAGCGGGGGCGGGCGGTGGGAGGGAGGAAGGCTGAGAGAGGGCGAGGGCGACTGCGCGGCGAAGTGGGTGGTTGCGGCGGGATAGAGGGCGGGCGGAACGAGGGCAGGAGTGGAGCAGTGTGCTGCGAGGAGGAGAAAGCGGGAGGAGGTGGCCGCGCCGCACTGGAAGCGAAGAAGGTTGCGGGAGGCCAAGGGTGGTGGTGGTGCCGCTGAGGAGGGTAGTGCGGAGGCGCGTGCGAGGGGGTG
>SOZI01000232.1:0-18241 GCA_006352295.1 Rhodotorula diobovata | reverse complement strand
CCCCCTCCGCTTCACTCGTTCCTCCTTTGTCCCCCTCGCCACGCCACGCTTGTCGCACCGCGCCTCCTCGCCCTCCCCCTGCATCGCCTTGTCACCCACTCGTCTGTCTCGCAACCCGCTGTCCGCAACTCTCTCTTTGCCCGCACCACCTAGACGTGCCCTCCCTCGCCCTCCCTCCTCTCCTCGCCTCTCCTCGTTCCTTCCCTTCCTCTCCCTCCCTTCTTTCGCCTTTCTCCTCGCTTCAAGCCTCCTTGCACCCCATCACCCCGTGATACCCCGATACCCTCGCTTGCCCCTTCCCCTCTCGTCCCCCCGTCAGACACTCCCTCGCTTTGACCACTCCTCCGCCGCAGCGCCGCCTTGATGGCTGGTCGCCCTGCCGCTCTTGACCTCTCCCTCTCGTGCATGCCCTCCCTTGCTTAGCGCCGCGTCGCAATGCACGACCTGCACCCTCGCGCGCGGCCAGCGACCAAGAGAGAGAGAGAGAGAGCGGAGAAAGGGCGGCGTCGTTGCGCAGCCCTCACCTAGAGGTACTCCTCCGACACCGACCCCTTTCCCTCGCCCTTCCGCTCGATCCCATACCGCTCCTTGAGCACCCCCTCGAGCGCCCTCCGCCGCGGGTCGCCGCCGACAAACTGCTTCTCGAGCCCGCGGAGGCGGCTGCGGTAATCGTCGCCGTTGACGTACGCGCCGCAGAGCCTGCGCTCGCCCGTGAAGGCCGACCGGCCGTGCAGGACGCGGAGGTTGTCAAAGACTGCGTGAAGGGGGGGAGGAGGGATTCGTCAGGACGGAGGGACGAGCGGCAGCGTGAAAGAGCTCGCAACGCGGAAAAAAGCACGCACTGACTGCCGTCCCGACCTCCATCTGGCTCCACAGCTGTGCCTCTTCGCTGCGCAGGATCCCCTCCCACGTCCTCAGCGCCTCGTACCACTCGTCCATGCGCGCGCCCTCGAACGCCTCGCCGCCGACCACCGCGCGGTCGTCCCCGTTCCAGCGCACCATGACGAGCTCGCCCTTGTCGTCGTGGTTCAGGACGGGGAAGCGCCTCAGGGGCCGGAGGTGCACTCCCGAGGGGAGGGACGCCGAGCCGCTCCCGGAGGCGTGCGACGGGATCGGGACAGACGAGAGGAGGTCGTAGGCGGCGGGGTGGGCTTCCCTGAGGACCGAGGCGGCGCGGAACCCGTCGACGAGGAGGTTGTGCCCGCCTGTGTGGGTCGTGGAGGGCGACAGCAGGTGGAAGAGCTGCAGGCCGCAGGGCTGTGCGCAGGAGGCGAGGGGCGAGGTCAGCCTCGGTGCACAGCGCGCGTCGCACACAGAGAGAGAGAGAACAACGCACGTCGGTGAAGTAGGTCGTGTCGGTGTGAGCCTCGAGGCGCACCTCCGAGTACGCGAGGTCGCCGTGCTCCAGGTTTGCCGTAAAGTCCCAGAACCCGCCGTAGTGCGTCTCGCGGATGAAGGCGATGCGACGGATGAGCGCCTCGGTGGCTTCAGGGGTGCCCGGAATGCCAGAGCAGAGCGAGAAGCCATAGGTGTCCTTTGCGGCCAGGCGAGGTCAGTGCGGGAAGGAGGCGAGACGGCCGGAGGAGCAAGACGCACTATCCGCTTGAGCCACTCGTAGACGCCCTGCTCTGACGACATGACCTCGTCGTAAGAGACGGTAGGCATGTCGCGCGCGATCTCGCGCGTCCAGAGAACCTTGCTAAGAACGGCTCCGAGAGAGTCAGTCTGACTGTTCGTCGCGCTCGTGCGGAAAGGCGACAACACACCGCGAGTTGACGGAGGGCAGGTCTTGCTCCCGCACAACGGGAGGGTTGTACGCATGCTCTGCGAGGAACGCCCACGGGAAAAACGACTCGTACGACGACTCGAACGGCGAGTCGGGCCCTGCGGGAAGCGAAAGGTGAGCGGACAGGCTCGTGTCGGATCAAAGGCAAGCACGCACAGGTGAGGCTGACTCCTCGCTCGTCGGAGCGCACCGCCTGCGGTCGGTAGTCTGCAGGGATCTGCGCCGACAGGGTAGGCGAGGTTAGGCAGCGCCCGACGACGGGTGGGGGCAGAGTCGACGGACCTTTGGCGTGTCGACGAGCCGCTGACGGGTGGCAGGGTGGTACGAGCGCTCCTCGCGGCAGTGGTCGCGCAGCCAGACGTAAGAGCTGCAGGCGGCAGAGTTTCAGCTGACGGAAGCCGGGTCGAGGTTCGGCTTGAGGCGAGGGGAAACTCACAAGCTCGTCGTTGCGCCGTCCGGCAGCTGGAGCGTGAGCGCCTTGGCGTTGCCTGACTGGTCAAGTAGGCGCGGTGCTCCCCGGGGCGGCTGCGGCGACGACGAGGAAGCGGGCCGGTGTGGGGTGGTCGACAAGAGCCGAGCCGGGAGAGCGCGCGAGGCTGTCGGCGTTCCCCGCGCAAGGGCGCGTGGAGCTGACACAGCCAGTACACGGGCCGTGCAGGCACCTAGGTGGGTGAGCATGATGCGCGAGTGATGACGAGGCGGGCGGGGCGAGGCGAGCCGGTGAGCCGCGGACTCCGTTCAACGCTTGGCGCCGGCTACAGCGGCCGAGTGCGGAATCCCTCTCGACAAGCTACAGACAGACTCGCACAGACAAAGTGCAGGATGCGGAAAGCGAAAAGTGCGGCTGTACAAAAAGCGAGCGGGGCCGCCAGGACCTCCTCTCCAAGCTCCGACATCTTCTCGAGGCGACGTCCCTCCTCACGCGCGGTGGATGACATCGCCCTCGCCCTCGGCGACCACAGGAGCGTCAGCCGCGACATTGTCGTCGTGCGCCGCGATCGCAGCGTACGACCCGCCGCGGCCGTTCTGTCCGCTCCCCGACGCCGGGGCCGCGCTCGACGCGCCGGCCGCGGCGGCCGCCTTGCTCTTCTTCTTCTTCTTCTTGTTCTTTGACGTGCCGCTCTTGGTCGGGAGATCCGACGTGACCTCGTCCTTCTTCTCCTGCACCGGAGCCGGAGGGGGCGCGGCGGGAGCAGCGGTCGGCTCGGCGGCGGGGGCGGAAGCGGGCGTATCCGCCGAGACGGGTGGCGGCTCCGAGTCGTTCTGCGCAGCCTGCACCTCGTGATGGTGCGCCGGGGCCGACCCTTCGTCGTGGTGCGTCACCTTGGAGCGATCGATCGTCGCGCCCTCGCCCTCAGCGACGACGGGCGCGTCCGGGTCGACATGCTCGCTGTCGGCCGCGACGCGCGCAAACGTCGGCCCGTGCGTCGTCGGTGCCTGGTCATGCGCCTCCTTCTCGCGCTGCGCCCGCTCCTTCTGCACCTCGACGGGGACAATCTTGGCCTGCTCGCCCTCGGCGACGACAGGCGCCGACGCCGCGATGTGCGAGTCGTCGGCAGCGATGTGCGCGTACGAGTCGTTGCCCGGGGGCGCGGTCGCGTGCGCAGGGGCGGCCCGCTGCACAGGCGGCTTGTCTTGGTCGTGCGTCGACTCGTCCTTGGCGGGTGCCGGCTCCTTCTTGTCACGAGAGGGCGCCTTGTCACGAGAGGGCTCCTTCTTCTCCTCAGGAGACGGCTCCTCCTGGGCAGAAGACGGTTCCTCCTTGCGGGGAGACGGCTCCTCCTCCTCGCGAGGCGGCCCAGGCGATGGCTCGTCCTCGTCGACGCGCGCAGATTTCTTGGCCTTGGACGGGACGTGCGCCGACTCGAGCTCCTTGACCCGCGAGGACGACTTGGCCTTGGCGGACGACGCGACGAGGTTGAGCAAGTCGACGACGTGATCGCGGCCGTAGGTGAAGGTGCCCTCGGGGCCCTTGGCCTTTGTGCGCCACGAGAACGGCAGGAACTGAAGGGAGTGCGTGTACCGGGTCAACTCGAGCGGCGGGACAGTCGGGGGAGCGGGAGGCAGCTCACCCAGTCGTGCAGCACCCAGTCGTGGATGCCGAGCTCCTTGTACAGCTTGGCGGGCTCGACGCCGGCCTGCGTGTTTAGGACGAGTCAGCCACCAGTCCTTCGAAAGCGAGGGCGACGAGAGAGAGAGAGAAGGGCTCACCTCCTCGAGCTGGTCGTACAGGGCCTCGCAGTCGTCCGCGAGGACCTCGATGCCGCCCCAGGTCACCATCGTCCTCCCTCCACCGGGCATCGCCTCCTTCCACCAGTCCTTGTCCTGGCACACGGCCGGGTTGACGTACGGCGACCTGAGCAGCTCGATGCCCTTGATGTCGGAGAAGCCAAACACGTCGGGCAGGCGCTCCGCCGAGTGCGGCAGGTCGCGCTGCGGCGAGAAGACGAGGCGGAGCGGGTTGAGCGACGGCTGGAACTGGTACGACGCGGGGAGCTCGTCGCCGGCGCCGATGTAGCTGAAGACGGTGCGGGCCGCGAGGGTCGAGTCGAGCAGGTCAAAGGTGCCGTTTGTCTTGAGCGAGTGCGATGCCGAGTAGAGGTTGTGGAAGGGCGAAATGAAGCAGGCGCCCTGGGAGAGGGGAGTCGGCAGCGTGAGCGAATGCACGCGCGTGCGAGGAGAAGGCGCTGGGACGTACGCCGGGCTGCTTGGGAGTTGCGCCGAGCTCCCCGGGGACGGTGACCTCGTCGGCGGGACGCGCGAGGTGGAGCAGGAGCGCCTCGGCAAGGTTGCCCCCGGCCGAGTCGCCTGTGACGACAATCTTGCTCTCGCTGACTCCAACGTCGTTGACGAGGTAATGGTAGCCGGCGAGGGCCTCGATGAGCTGCGAAGGGTAGCTGTACTCGGGAGGGAGGCCTGCGCGCGCCTTGAACGTCAGCGCACTAGCCTCGGGGCGAATCGAACGAAAGGACGCACGGTAGTCGAGCGCAAAGACGGACGCGTTCAGTCCGTGCTTGTCCTTGATCTCCTTGATGACAGAGAGGAAGAACTCGTGCGAGTTGGCGCCCGAGTCGAAGCTGCGAAGGCCACGAGCGAGGTCAGCCGCGGGGGACAGAACAAGGAGGCGCAAGCGCGGGAAGAGCCGCACAGGAAAGCGCCGCCGTGGATGAAGTAGACGACGACATCGTCCTTGCTCTTGTCGTTCTTCGAGTCGCCAATCCACCACCCCTTGGTGCCGTTGACCTCGACCTTCCTCGCCCAGCCCTTGCCAGCCTTGAGGAACGTGGGCGTCGCGTGCGCGAGGGCGTACGAGCGCGTGCTGTTGACGAGGATGCGGATCTGGGCGGGGACGCTGCGCGTCACGTTGAAGTGGACGAGCTTGATGAAGAAGTGGGCGACGAGCGGACGGCCGACGTGCTGGACAATGGGCGAGAACCAGCGGAAGACGACAAACTCGAAGAAGAGTCGGGTGGGGAGGACAAAGACTGTCGTGCTCGAGCTGGTCAGCTGAATGCCTTGGCGCGGGAGGCAACGAGAGGAGAGGAGGGCACGCACAGGCTTCGAGCCAGAGGAAGACGAGCCAGCGGAGGAAGAGGCCCAGCGAGAGGCGCTGGTCGGGCGCAGCGCGCTTGAGCGACAGTTGCACCTTGTCTTTCACTGCCATGGTTGGCGACAGGGCACAAAGTGCAGTGCAGTCGAGGGAGAGGGAGGGAAGGGGAGCGAGAGACCTCAGAGGCCGCACGCAGCCTCGCTCGGGCGTGTCGCGGCGTCATGCTTCGGGGTCGGCGGCCACTGCCAAAGGGGGAACCCACCCCGGCCGAGATGCGCGTGAAAAGCGTCGACCAAAGTGGTCTCGCCTCTACGTCGTCTCGCGCACAGCTCTCGAGCCGTAGCGACGGCACACGGTTGCGAGAGCTCTTCAGAGCAATCAGGCTGCGAGTGGAGGTTGCCTTCGCCGGAGCCAGCGCCGTCTCGCCGCCGCAGACCAGCGTGCAATCCAGCTGTGTCGTGACGCTGCCAGCTGACCAGCGTTGAGCCATCGAGGTTACGCGCTGCACCAGAGAGACGCAGGCTTGGGGGCGGCCTGAGCACGACTGGCCCGCTCGGACCCGCCGCCAAGGAACCGCGCACTCTGCCGAACTCGACAACGCAAAGACGCCTTGGGCGGGTGGAGGACAGTCGTTCGTGTTACATACAGGCGACAGCAACGTGCACAGATGAAGAAGGAGTCGAGTATTCGTGGGGGTCAAAACTGGTCGTCGTCGTCCATGATGGCGTCGATGGCGCCCTTTGCCTCCTCCCACATGGCCAGGTTCTGCGCGCGCGCGTCGCCCCCCTTCCAACGTCAGCACCAGGACTCATGAGAGAGCGCGCCACGATGAGGATGAGGGCAGACGAACCTTTGCAGCCCACTCGCGGTGAAAGTGGGCAAAGTCGAGGCACATCTCGCGCAGGTCGCCCACCTTCTGGCGCTGGAACCGGTCCAGGTCGCCCTGGATCGTCGACGACGCAAAGCGCAGGTCGTTGGTGAGGGCCTTGATGGCGTCGTCGAGCTGTGTGGGTCGGGCGCGCCACCGATGGGGCCGGGTCAGACGGCGCCCGCGAGGAGGACAGGGCAAGAGAGGAGAGCGAGCGGTGCGCACCTGGTTGATCTGCTCGCGCGTCTTGCCGATCGAGCTGCGCCTCGTCGACTCCGGGTCCGAGTCGACAAAGCCCTTGACCGAGTGGCTCAGCGCGCTCAAGAGGCCGCCGCCCTTCCTCGGCGGTGGGCTCGGCAACGACCCGCTCGAGCTCGGCAATGGCGGGAGCGTGCCCGCCCCTGCCGCAGCCCCCGGGTTCTCCGCCGCGGCACCGACTGCACCAGGGTTGGAGTTGGGCGGCGAGACGGCCCGCTCGGAGTCGCCGTCGTCGGTGACGATGCGGACGCGTTCGAGCGCCTTTTCGAGCCGCTGAGCCTCGAGCTCTGACCGTTCGAGCTCCTCGAGCGTCGCGCGTTTCGACTCGAGGAGCTCGCGCGCGGCTTCGTACTGGAGGTGCTTGCTGTGGCGGTACTTGAGGAGGCCCTTGATGGTGGACGAGAACTGGGTATACTCCTGCAGCGGCTCGGTGAAATCTTGCTCCCACTTGCCAAGCTGTGCAGTGCTCGTCCAGAGTGTTGTCAGCGGGGGCCGAGTTATCACTCGGGGGAGAGAGCGGGAGGGGCATGCATACCATCGAGTTGGTGAGGGTGTACCCGGCGTCGACCGCCATCCCTACCTTCTCCGTCGCCTCGTCCAACCCGCCCGTCCCATCCTCCCCCATGCGCAGCGCAAACCCGTTCAGCCCGCCGCCCATCTCGCCCCAGTCGCCCGCCGCGTCCGTCCACCGCTTCATCAGCCTCCGGTTGACCTTCTCCATCGACCCGCTCAAGTGCGCCGAGAACTTGTTGGTGAAGACCTCGCTGTCGAGGAACCGCTGGTCCGGGTGCTGGAGCGCCGCGGACGAGCTCGGGAGGGGCAGGTTGGCAAAGAGGGCGAGCAAGTCCGGGTCGGTGGGGTCGCTCGCGGGGGCGCGGAGCGGGTTCTTGGGCACGAGCGTCACGGGCGGCGAGTGGAGCACGTCGACCCAGGGAGTCTCCGGGTCGAGGAACCGCCGGAAGACGCGGTCCGTCCCGAGGGTGCGGTGCTCGAGCGTGCGGTTGAGGAACGTCGAGAGCATGCGACGTCGGCGGGCGATCAGGGCCGCGTCCTCCTTGGCTTTGGAGGGGTGCGCGCCGACGATGGCGTACGACGCGAGCGTGTTCTTGGGCGGGAGGGGCGGGACGATGAAGCAAGGGTGCAGCGTCGCGAGGGCTTGTCGCAGCGAGACAAAGTCCGAGTACCGTCGCCGCACTTCGCGATTCTGCGGAGAGCGCGGGCAGGGGTCGTCGCTTCAGTCAGCTCCACAGTGAAGCTGGCAAAAGAGGCAAGAGTCTCGGCGCACCTCGAAGCGGATGCAGTAGACGATGTAGGGCGAGCTGGCGCCCTCGCTCGTCTTGAGCGCGTCGACAATCTGCGAGGGACACGTAGATTGGGTCAGCACTTTACCCTGTACTGTGGTGGGCGGGCGCTCTGGGACAACAAGCCGTCTCGGGCACCCTGCCCTCGGGGGGGGGGGAGCTCAACAGGGGCAAACGCACCTGGATCGCGTCCCTCCTCGGCCGCTCATAAGCCCTCTGCTGCGCCTTGCCCTCACTCTCCCCCTGTCCCGCCGTCCCCTCGTCCGCCTCGCGTGCGCGCTCCTGCCCCCCGCCCGTCACGTCGATCCCCGCCGCGGGCGCCTCGAGGGGTTCGTCCTGCGGGTACGGGTCCGCCGAGAAGGGGTACGCGGCGCTCGCGAGGGGGGCGTCGTCGGCGTCGTCCTCAGCGGTGGTGGTGGTGGTAGGCGGCATCGCGGGCGGGCCAGCCTGAGGGGATGAGTGGGGAGGGTTACCCGGAGCTGATGATGATGAGGTGGTGGGGAGGGGGGCCTCCTCGACGGGTGAGGCGTGCGAGTGCGACAAAGAGGCGGGGGTCTCGTCAGAGAGTGCCTCTTCGACGAACGGGTTGTCTGCGGCGTCGCTCATGGCGTGCGGGTTCAAGTTGGGTGAGGGCAAGGGCCTCCCTCTCCCTCTCACCGGCGACGAGCGCGGGGCCTGGCACGCCAGAGAGTGCTGCGCATTCTCTCGCGCGGGCTTGCGACAACCACACGATGGGTTGTACGAAGATGTCACAATCAACAGGCGCAGCGTCGCGCAAAACACTACAGAGAGGAAGCAGGCGGGCGCGGGCTTGGCGCGGGCTGCAGGGGAGCGAGAGAGAGTCCGCGCGAGTCGTGAGCAGCACCGACAGAGCCCCGGCATCGCTCACGGGTCCGCATTCCGCAAATGCGGCCTGCGTGCGCCCGATAGAGCGTCAGCCCCGTCCGCAGAAGAGCGAGTGCTGACAGCGCGCGCAGGACGCACTCGATCCAGTCGAGCCCGAGCACCCTGAAGCAGTCCTTCTCCTGCTGTGCGGGCACGTACTGGTTGGTGGCCTTGACGCGGATCCCGCCCGAGTCAAAGACAAACCCCCTGTGCGCGCGCGCGCGCGTGCAAAGACTCTCGGCGTCAGTTCGCTCTCGCCAGCCAGCCTGAGGACCCACGCGTCCTCCCTCCCCAACAGAGCGCAGGCCACGCACTTGTCGCCCGCCCACCTGCGGAGGTCCCTCTCGAACTGGGTCGACCCCGTCCACCCCAGGACGGCCGACCCCCAATGCGGCCACGCCGCGACGACGAGGTCCACCCTCCTCCAGACGTCCCTCTTCCTGCTCGTGCCGTTCGCAGGGTGGCGGAGGACCACGAGCGCCTTGTCGAGTGTGTCCAGGAGGGACGCGGGGCGGTTCGCGTACGTCGTGCGCGTCGAGCCGGCCTCCGTGAGGCTGAGGACCCCGTCGGGGGGGATGAGCCCCTTCTTCGTGAGGCGGTGGACGAGCCGGCGGAGGACCCCCCGCTCGAGACCGTCGCGGTGGGGAAAGGTGACGAGGATGTCGATGTCGCCAGAGAGAAGCTTGCCGCGGCGGTAGCCGCCGCAGAGCTCGAGGTGCGCGCCCGGCTGGACTTTGTCGATCTGGACGCGGACAAAGTCGCGCAGGGACTCGACCTCGCTGCGCGGAATCCTGAGCGGCGGGAGGGAGGTGCTGAAGGGTCAATGACACGCGCGAGACGGAACCGCGAATGCTGAATGTCCGCGAGGAGGGAGAGACGAGGCAAGGGCGCACTTTTCCTGCAGGTCGGCGTGATACTTGAGGTACCTCGTCACGTCCTGGCGATCTTTGAGCATCTCCCTCAGGTCATCGAGGTTGTGCGCGCCCTCGTCGTACAGCTTGTTTGCGAGCGTGTGCCCTGCGCAGGGCACCCGCGGCGCACGCTCTTTGTCAGCGCGCCATCGGCCGCAGTACGTGGCGAGCACGAGGCCGCACCGACGCCATGGACCGTTGTGAGCTCGCGCAGCACTCGGAAGCGCTCGAGCTTTTGGACGTCGCCTGCGAAGCGAGGTGGTCGCGGTCAGGCGGACGCAGGAGGCCGCACGTCGCTCGAGCCAAGCCACGCACGCGACTGCTGGATGAACCCCTTGTCGAGGAATTCTCGGATCTTGACGATGAGCTTGTCGCCAATCTGTCGAGCACGCGGGCGGGACAAGTGAGCCTCGAGGATGCCCCGGTGTCGAGTGCTCGCTTTTGGGGAGCGGCGGGGACCGGGCGCACCTTTGGCAGCTTCTGGGCTTGTTCGGCGGACGTGATGAGGAACGGGGTGCCAATGATGACGCTTACGGCCGTCGCGTACGAGAGGCTCTCTGGTGGTGCGGCTAGGCGGAGGAGGAAGTGGGGGGATGGGTGAGCGTCGGACGAGGTCAGAGAGGTGGACGAGTCGCGGAGCTCACTGCCGTGCTGGAGGAAGCGCCACTCTCTCAAGACGCTGAGCTCGCCGACGAGGCGCTGGTTGACGCAGGGGCGGGGCGAGATGCGGCAGCACGCGAGTTCGTGCACACGGTGCTCGGCGAGGGCGGCCTCTGATGATGGGGCGGGAGTGTACGAGCCCTGGGTGTCGGACAGTTGGTCGGTGTCGGGCATGGACGGATCACATGGGAGGAGGAGGAGGTGCGTGACGAGGTGAAGCCGGGTGAACGAGGCGGTGCACCCCGAAATTTCCCCGAAGGCGCGTGAGAGGCTGAGCGGGCACGTGACCCGCGCGGCCAGCAGCTTCGTGGTCCTTCGCACGAGCCGCTCCGAGTCCCGACCTTCCGGAACCTCCCCCTCCCGTCTCTCTCTCTCCCACCTCATCACTCCCACCTTTCAGCCCAAAGCATGCTCACTGCACCCGACCTCGCCATCCTCGACCCGCTCCCCTCGGGTCCCGCGCCAGAGCCCACGCGCAAGATCCTCGCCCAGCCCGACCTCGACCACTGGACTCAGTCCGAGGCCTACGACTGCATCCACCGCTTCATCAAGCGTCTCCGCATCGCATCGTTGCACTCGGTCGAACAAGCCTCGTCAAAGGTGCACACGCGCGCCCGCTCTCGACCCGCGGCTCTCCCTCGTGAGGCTCACCGGCTCCCCCTCCTCGCAGCCCGTCCAACTAATTGTCGACCTGCTCAACGACGCTGCGTCCTGGATCGAGGAGCCACAAGGCACCACCACACCCAACAAGACGCGCGCCGCCTTCCAGGCCTGGCTCGACAAGCTCGACCACGCCGCAACGTCCTCTCTCCACCCGTCCCTCGTCGACTCAGCCCACGCCGTCGCCCTCCCCGAGCTGCGAGTCCACCTCCTCGCGTCGTTCGGCTCCCCTCAGCGCCTCGACTACGGCACAGGGCACGAGCTCTCGTTCCTCGCCTACCTGCTCGTCCTCCGCCGCGTCGGCATCCTCACGCCGGATGACGAGCCCGCCATCGCCAAGCGCGTCTTTGCCGACTACACGAGCTTGATCCGCAAGGTGCAGGCCGGGTTCAGGCTCGAGCCTGCGGGCAAGCTCGGCGTGTGGGGGCTCGACGAACACCAACACTTGGTCTACCACTGGGGCGCGTCCCAGGCTCGCAGTGCGCACTCCTTTCTCTCTCTGAAAGAGCACGGCCAGCAGAATGCTGATCCCTCGCCACGCGATAGTCCATCCCTCCAAGCGGCCCGTCTCGCTCCTCTCGCCTCCCAACGCCTCTCCGAACCGCATCGCCTACCTCTTCCTCTCGACGCTCCTCCACGTGCACGACGATGACCCCTCGTCCTCCTCCCCCTCGGCCACCCCCGCCGCCACCGCCGACGAGGACGCCGGCCTCCTGCGTCTGTACCGCGCCGAAGTCCTGCAGCGCCTCCCCGTCGTGCAGCACCTCCGCTTCGGCGCCGTCCTCCGCTGGGTCCGCGCGGGCTCAACCTCGACCTTAACCTCGCCCGAGCCCGAGCCGCTCCCGAGCACAGGCGACGACCTCGCGCCCGCTGCGCGCGCCGCACTCGACACGGCGCTCGACCGGCGCGTCACGGACGAAGGGACCGTCGCGCCGTGGGCGATCCCGTCCCTCTCGGGCGAGACCCCGCCCGCCGAGCTGCTCGAGAGGCTGCCATCCCCCGAGAACAACAACAAGAAGGGGAGCGCGCCACCGAGCCCGAAGAGGACGTCGCCGGTGCCGCTGCCGCACTGCCCGCAGCCTGGCGGCGCCCTCGGGCGGAGGAGGGCCTCCCGCCTGAGCATCAGCGCGTCGTTTGATGACGAGGAGGACGACGGGGTGAAGACGGGGGAGGGACAGAAGGGAGGGGACGAGTCGCTGTGAGGCGCGCGCGGGCGCAAGGGAGGGGGGCCCTCCGTCGAGTTGATTTGCTCGTGTTTGTCCAGCCTGTCGTCGGTTGTCTTCTGTGTATTTTCCCGCTTGTCGTCGCTGCAAGTCGCATGTCCATTTTCGCTTGCATCGCGACAGCCGGTCTTCGGAACGCCAGCGCGAAGGACTTGGGAAGGTCCGCTCGGGCGCTGTCCTTCCTCCCTCCCTCTCTGCCTGCCCGCGAGCGAAGCGTCGGAGCTGCAAAGGCTGTGCATTGTCACTGAACTGAGACGAAGAAGGGAGTACACGGCCACCGCTCGGGGAAACGTCTCCTCTCCCTCCTCTCCTCCTCGCCCCTTCCCGGGCCTCCCTCCGCATCGACCTGACGGCGCAGCTGCGGGCAGGGTTAGCTCACACGGCGAGATTCGAGAGAGGCTACCTGATGCGAGAGGGTGGCAAGTGGTGAGGGAGGGAGGCGCCCGTGGGGACGACCGGCGAGCCTGACAGAGGACGACGACGCGCCGTGCCAGGCGATGTCGACAGGAAAAGGAGGGACCCAAGCGAACTGGACTGAAAACTTTGACGACGACGGCGAAGAAAAGTGACATGAATGCGGGCGTGCCGAGCCTGGAGGCGGAGGATCCAGCACGGTGGTGGCGACGGCGGCGGCGGCAGCGCAGGGCGCGCGTGGAAGTAGGGTATGGGCGAGCGAGGTATGTACGGCGAAAGGACAGAGGCGCGAAGGTGGCGACATGCGGTGCCGATGCGGGCGCGAATGCGATGTGAAGCGATGCAAGGGAGGAAGAGGCACCGAGCAGGAAGGAAGGGTGAAAGCGCTCGAGGGGCGAGGCCGGCGAGGGCGCGCCCTTGCTCAGGCGGTGGCGGCATCGACCGGCTCCGAGAGTCGCAGGCGCTTTGCATCTGCGCGTCGCGGGGATTGTCAGCGAATGCTGTGCGAGCGCGAGCTGGTGAAGAAAGAGGACGCACCGCCGGCAGCCTCTTCGCCCACCCCGTCCTGCTGGTCGTCCTCACGGCTCCGTTTCGGCTCGAGGGGGGCGCCGAGCTCTTCTGCTGACGGCGGCGCCACCGATACGGCACTGCCGTCGAAGGCGTCGTCGTAGTCTATGATGAGCGCTTCGGGCTCTGCGACAGCTGCGGGACCGAAGGGGCAGGTCAGCGATCGGCTGTGCGTGCGCGCGGAAGACAGGAGAACAAGCGCACCAGTGGGAGCAGATGCGGGTGCGGCATCGCCGGCAGCGAGCGCCGACGTGTCGCTCTCGCCAGCCTCGCCAACGGCGCCGTTGACCTGCGCCGTCGCCGCTGTCTCCGCCGTCGCCGTGCTCGTCTCGACCTCCCCTGGCGCCGCAGCGCTGTCCGGAGCGAGAGTCTCCGCAGCCCCAACATCCCCGACTTCGACCTCGGTGGTCGTCGAGGCCAGCTCGCCCTCGCCGACGACAACGTCGCCCGCCTCGCCCGTCTCCTCCTGGGGCAGCTCGGCGGGGACCTCCTCCGCCTCGACAACCTCCACCACCTGCGACGCCGAGACGTCGAGCGCCACCTCCGCTTCTCCGGCCCCGGCATCGGGCTCCGCCCCCTCGTGGCCCTCATGCTCCTGCTCCTGAACCGTCTCCTCCCGGCCCTCCTCAGTCGCGCCCTCCCTCGCGCTCGACTCCTCCTGCACCTCCTGCGCCTCGCGCTCGCCCGAGAGCAGCAAGTCCTCCTGCGCGCCCTCGATGACAGCAACGACGTCGTCGCCGTCGAGCTGCGCGAGCGCCGACTCGAGGTCGAACTCGTCCTCTGCGGCCTCGGCCTCGGGCTCAGGCTCAGGCTCGCCCCCGTGCGCGTCGCCGACCTGCTCCGAGTCGGGCCCGTCGTGGTCGTCCGCGGGGCCCTCGAGCTCGCCCTCCTCCTGGTCTTGCTCCTCGTCGCGGCCTCCCTCGCCGCCGCTGGGTTGGGGCTCGCCCTCGCCCTCGATTTCCTCACCCTCGTGCGGCCCCTCTTCGAACTCGTCGTCGCCTTGGTGCGTGGCCGACTCGTCTCCTCCCTCCTCCACCTCCTCTGCTACGTCGTCCTCGCCGTACTCGCCACCCTCACCCTCGAGTGGCTCCCCCTCCTCCTCCTCCTCGGCACCGTCACCTTGCACCGACGCGCCGTTCGACCCACCAGCAATGTGCTCGGCGAGAGCGTTGAACCCGCTCGAGAAGCGTGGCTGCGTCGCGAGGTTGGCGTGCAGCCGTCCGGGGATCTGGCACCCGGTGTGGATGCGGTGAAAGTCGTGCAACGTCACCTGGCGCGCGTAGACGTTGTCCTGCAGGGAAGAGGCTCCGAGTCAGCACGTCAGACCGGAGTGAGCGACGGGAGGAGCAGGACCGAGAGACGCACCTCGGTGATGGTGAGGCCGATCTCGTCAAACTCGAGCACGAGCTCGTCCCCCGCGTGACCAAGGAAGTCGAGCTCCGACCGCAGCGCGTGGAACAACGCCTCGAGCGGCTCGTAGTACAGCGCGTGGTGCGCCGCGTCGCCGAGCAACAGGTCGACGCTGTCCTCGCGGACGTGCTCGTCGTCGTTGTCGCCGTCGACAGGGTCGCGCGGCTCGGGGTGGAACAGGCTGTAGGTCGTCCAGCCGTGCGGCGCACCCATGCTGAGGAAGACGGCGGGGACGCCGCGTGATGAGGAGGAGGGATCGAGGGGCGAACGGACGGGGACTTCGATCTCGAGGAGGGGGTCCTTGTTGATGAGCGGGCGGGACGACGAAGCCTCGGCGGGGGAAGCCTCTACCCCTTCATGCGCCTCGGGCCCCACGACAGGAGCCGCCAGCGCCTCGTTGGCCTGCGCGGTATCGTCGCCCTCCGACTGCGGCGCGATGTCCGCGTCCGCGCCCACGCTCTCGCCCTCGCCCTCGTGAGCCGTCTCGATGACCGTCTCGGGGAAACCCTCATTCGTCGCCTCGTCCTCGTTCGGGACGAGCTCGAGCTCCTCGACGAGCTCTGCCGAGGTGGGAGCATCGGGCGCCGCCTCGCCCGCAGGCTCGGTCTCCTCGAGCGTTTGGAGCGCCGCTGCGGCAGCGCCACCGTCTCCGAGAGACGAGGACGCCTCGACGGCTGGTGCAGACTCTGCGGGCGCCTCGACGAGCGCATGGGCGGGTTCGGGGGCGGTCGGGATGGGCTCGGGCTCGGGAGCGGGCGCGACTAGGGTGGGGTCGCCAGGGAGGAGATCGACCCCAGCGACGGACGTGGATGCCACACTCAGGGCGGAGGGCAGGGCAGGGGCAGCATCGGGAGCAGAGAAGGGGATGTCGACCGCAGCCGACGAGGCGTCGAAGGTGACGGCATCCTCGTCGACGACGATTTCAACGTCGCCGTTGGCCATGCCTGGCTCGTGCCCGCCGTTTTGTGCTACTGAGATGGTCTCGTCGTCGACCATGTCGGCCTCGACGGCCGTGAGGTCCGTCAGGTCCTTGGCGGGGGAAGGGTGGTGGTCGTCGCCCATCTCGGCGTCGTCTGGGGCGTCAGCCTGGTCGGCGGGTTTGGGCACGTCGTAGTCAATGGTCATGCTGTCCTCGGTTGCAGTAGGCGCGCCTTCAATCGAGGTGCTCGCCTCGGGTTCCATGGGTGACTCGGGCGGCGAGAGTGATGGCGAGCTTGGGCGGCGGCGAAGGCGTGCGCGGTGGCGGGAGGTCTAGGTGGGACGAGGAGAGGGCTGTGCGTCTCCCTGTGATGGTCTGAGTCGCGCTTGGTGGTGTGCCGGAAAGGAACAGGGCGAAAGCCGTGGCCGCCTCTCCCACTCGCTCCTCCTTGAGGACGACTGGCTCGCAAGACTCGTGCCAGTATGCAGGCTGCTCCTCCTGTACTCTCTGCCACAGCTGCCCTTTGTCCCTGCTCGCACTCTGCCCCTCCCCCGCTTTGGCCTTCTCCCCCTGGCCTCCTGGCGAGTCACGCCGCGGAGCTGCTGTCGAGAGGGTCACCTGGCCTCGCAGCCTGCCGCTGTGGGGGGGGACAGGGGCCTTCCTGGAGCCGCCCTTGCCGCTGGCTGCAGCGTCACCCTCCCGCCCCGCAGCAGCTGACGACGTCGACCTCGCAAGCTCCGCGGCGCTCGCTCCTCTCCTTCCTTCTCCTCACTCGTCTCCCCCGCCCTCCTCCTCCCTCGACTCCCCTCTAGTGAGCTTCGCATTGCCTCGCTCTCTCTTCGATCTGCCCCGCTCTGGCTCGCTCGGCTTGGCGTTCCACTCGCGCTCTCCCACTGACCCGCTCCTCGCTCCCCACCCTGCAGCCCAGCTCGACCCACCCCAGCCATGTCGATCCAGCACTCGCGCTCCAAGGTCGTCCCCTCGCTCTGGCAGAGCGTCTTCGACCGCGAGTTTGCCCAGGTCGAACGCATGTTCATGCCGGGCGCCCTCTACGAGATCATGCCCCTCTCGGCCCGCCCCTTCTTCTCGCCCCCTCTCCCCGAGTCGGGCGTCTTTGGCGTCGGCGACACGATCGAGTACTTCAAGACGATCCGTGACAAGCTGCTCTCGGACGCGACCAAGGCGAGTCCCCGTCCCTCGAGCGTCGTTGCGCCCTGCCTCGCCCGGGCTGACCCGGACCCTCACCCCTCGCCCCTCGCCCTCGTCGCAGGGCTTCGAGCTCAAGGACACGTCGCAGGGCGAGAACTCGCTCACGGCGCGCTACGTGACGCAGGGTCGCGACCACAAGGGCCCGTTCGACGTGTCGCACACGCTCTTCCTCGAGTTTGACCCCCAGAGCGACAAGATCACACGCGGCGTCGAGTACCTCGACAGCGGTGCGCCGCGTCCTCGTCCTTTTTCCGTGAGCGTCTTGCCACGAGCCTGACCGCCGGACTCGCTTCGTCCGCGTCGCACAGAGTCGATGCAGCTGCACCTCAAGCGCGACCCGACCAAGCAGGAGTGGCAGGAGCAGCAGCAGCCGAAGAGCGTCGAGGGTACGGCGTCGTCCGGCCAGCAGCAGCAGCAGGTCGAGAACGGCGCCGCCACCTCGAAGGACCAGCAGCAGCAGCCGCAGCCGCAGGAGGAGAAGCGCGAGGCCAAGGTGGTGTAAGGCCTCGAGTCCGGGAGAGGATGGCGCTTGTCGTCGTCGTCGTGTCGGGATCTACGCTTGTCTGTCTGTCGTGTTGCTTGTAGGTCGCTTCTTCCGCAGTGCAGTACCCGCTTCCTCCGTGCCCCATCCATGCATCTGTGCGAGTCACGTCGCCCTCTCGAGTGAGCGTAGGCAGCATGAGCAAAGAGACAGACGCGACGTGCAGTGCAGCGCCATCTACATGCGGTTGCGGTGCTACAGAAGAGAGGAGGGAGGCAGGCACGAACGAAGAGAGACAGTCCGACAGGGTCCAACGACGAGACGAAACGAAACGAGACGAGACGAGAAGGAAAAGACGACCTGGTGGTACACACGCCTTGGAGCCGGGCAACTGCGTCTAGAGCGCGCCCTTGACCCCCTCTGCCTGATCCGCCAGCTCTTTGACAGTCCCGACCGCCCTCCCCACGTCCCTCAGCACGCTCTCCATGTGGCCCTCGAGTCCCCTCATCGCCTCCCCGAGCTGCGCCACGTCGCCGCCCGGGCCCCCTGCCCCTGCCCCTGCCCCTACCCGCGGCGAGCCGGCCCCAACGCGCTGCGCATGCGCAGCGTTGAACTGGCTCAGGACGCGCTCGACCGCACTCGCGACCTCTGCAGGGTGGCCCACGCGGGCCTGCCGCGCGATCGCGGCGTGCCTGCGCAGCGAGACGAGCGTGAAGAGGTTCGACACGGCGAGGGCGACGACGAGGAGGACGAGCGCGACCGTGACGGGGTCGAGGGCGACGAGCGAGTCGAGGAAGCTGCCGCGGTCGGTCGAGGCGGGACGGGCCGCAGGAGACGACGCCTCGACGGCGGCCGTGTCGGTGCTCTTGACTTCCCCCGACGCGGGCGTCGCAGCGGGTGCGCTCCCCGCCACAGCGAACTCGTCCGGGTGCGCCGCGATGTGCTCCCGGACGGCGGCTTCGAGGTCCTTGTGGTACCCGACCTGGCCGTCGACTGCGCCGCGCTCGATGACGCCGCGCAGGAGCCGGTTGACCTTGGTCCACTCGACCTCGGTCGTGACCCGGACGTGGCACCCGCCGCCCTCGGCCCAGGTGAAGACGGTGCGCGTCACGGTCGTGAAATTGTCGCCCGACGGTACG
>SOZI01000231.1:0-18664 GCA_006352295.1 Rhodotorula diobovata | reverse complement strand
AAGCAGGCCAAGAAGCTCGCGAGGATGGAACGCAACCGCCGTCAGTCCGCTCCCTTCGCCTCTCGAGACCCGCACTGATCTCGGATACCCCTTGCACAGTCGCCGCACAAGTCTCGCGGGACAAGAAGAGGCACCAGGCAGAGTTCCTCGAGGCGCGCGTCGCTGAACTCGAGGCTCAACTCGTACAAGGAGGCGGCTCCCCCTCGCCGTCCTCCTCGTCTGCCGGCGGGTTCCCTCCTACGCCGGCGAGTGTGACCATGGCCCTTCCCTCGACCGTGACGACGGCGGCGCCAGCACTCGCAAGGGACCCCCTCGTCGAGCGCCTACAAGAGGAGAATGAGTCACTCAAGACGCAACTCGCCCTCGAGCGGCTCCAGTCCCAGTCGCTCCAGATCCGCCTCTCGGCGCTCGAGTCCAAGTTTGGGCGCCTCGAGCGGCTCTTGAGTCAGGATGCGCTGGCCTCGACGACGACCGAGACGGCAGGACATCTCAGCCAGGAGGACGGCGCGCAAGGACGCTCGACGGTGACGGAGGAGGTCGGATCGACGGAGACGGACAGCTCTCGCCTCGTAGCACGCGAGGACGACATTTCCCTGCCGCGGAAGCTGTCCCACCCGTCGTTCCTTCCTTCACCCCCGCCGTCGACGTCAACTCCGCCGCCGACGTCCCTCTCGACCTCGACGCCCTCCTCGCCCTCGACTTTGGCCCATCTGCGCCCGTCGCTGCATCAGATCCTGGCGTCGATCAGGGTCTTGCCCCCCTCGCCGATGCCGACGTCGCGCAGGCTTGGGCCGACTGGGCGAGCGGGATCGACCTCGCTTCTCTCGAGGCGCCGCAACCCACCGCCGTCGTCGCTGCAGCACCGGCGCCAGTCGAGGCGCACCAAGACGAGTTTGACCTGTTCGAGTTCCTGCGCCAAGACGCAACTGCTGCGCCTGAGGCTGTCTGTTAGGCGGTCTTGACCCCTCACTTGTCGCCCTTTGCCGGCTCGCCCTCGTCCGACACGAGCTGTGCGTCGCCTGCCCTTCCCCTTTTGCCCTCGTTGCTCGGTACAGAGGCTGACCTTCTCCTCTCCTCTCCTCAACGCAGCTCCTCTCGTCAGCCCCTCAGCTTTCCCTCGTCCGTTCCTCACACCCCGTTCCCCGTCGCTCGTCTCGGCACCTCCCCCTTCCTCACCTCTCCTCCTCCCCTCTTTCCTTCTCCCTGCTCTCCTGATGCACTCCTTCCCTCTCTCGCCGTCCTCGTCAGCTTCTCCTCCTTCCCGAGTGAGACGACGAGTCGGCGGGAGTGGGGATGGGGGCGCACCGGTCTGATGAGCTCGGCGGCGGCGAGGCGACGAAGAGTGGTTGCGGAGGGCGGCGCTGGACGACGATGGAAGTGGGACGGGGTCGGTGAGTCAAGGCAATGGGCTGTCACGAGGCGTCTCGGCGTCGAATCGAGGTCGGGTCACTCTTCCCCCCCTGTAGCACTCCCTTCTCGGATTCCCTCTCACTGTTGTAGCCGTCCCTCCGCCCCGCTTGGATCAGTTCGCGCAGGCACCTGATCTGAGCCCCTCTTTGAATGGCTGTGTCGGAAACAGAGTTACACGTCGATAAAGCCAGAGTGAAAGGCACGCGCCAGGACTGCAAGCACGAAGCGAGAGAGGAACGAGAGGTGCGAAGGGACGAAGTGAGTACAACAACTCAGACAGGGATGCGGCGTGCGGTGCGGACGCCGCTGAAAATCATCCTGCACGTGAAACTGCAGGATCAGCACGTTTCGCTCCACTGGGGCCGAGCGTGACGAGAAAGAGCGGGGCACGCACTCATAGAAGAATTGGCCGAGGCCCTCGGGCGCGAAGCCTCCGTCACTGCCTGCGCCCAGTGCGAGGCCCTCCCACGCATAGTCGGACGAGGCGAGCATGGCGTCGAGGCCGACGATCGTGTGGCGGTGACTGAGCGGGAGCATGTAGCTGCCGCTCTGCGCGCGCGCGGGTACAAGGCGGGGTCAGCGAGTGCAGTGAGGACGGAGACAGAAGTGAACGCACAATCATGCCGAAGAGGTAGATGGCCGTCGTGTAGCAGATGAGGCTGACGCCCGAGTCGAGGATCTGGGAGACGATGGGGCGAGCCGACGTCGGGAACACCTGCAGGGCGTCGAACGGTCAGGCTCGCTCGTCGAACGAACAGCGACTAGAGACTCAAAGGCTCACATTGACGAGGTAGGCCGGCGCATGTGGGAGCGGGCTCGAGAGGCGGGAGCGCCAGCGCGACCGCCCAGATACCGCCGCCGCACGTCCCTCGAGAGGCGCGCGAGGCGTCCCCTTGGCGCCGCTCTTCTGCGCCTCGACGAACTGCTTGACCAAATCGACGTTGACACCAAGACCTTTGGCGAGGTCCTCCTGCAACTCGCGCTCGCTGCGGGGAGGTGGCCGCGGGGCCTCGATCGTGATGACCTTGGGCTCGACCTCGGACGCCTTGACGAGGTCGTCCGCGACGGCAGAAAGGTCCGTCTGCATGGCCATCTCGCGGGAGGGGACGGGGTCGGTCTGGATGTCGACGTCGCAGACGCTCACGGACGTCTCGACGTGCGTGACGAGGGGCTCGCTCGCTCCGCCGCTCTTCTTGCCGCGCTTCTTCTGCACCGACAAGACGTCAGCGGGCATGAACGATCAAGTGGAGAGCAAGGGACTCACGATGCGCCGGTGCGTCGTGACGATGATGTCGTCGACGTCGTCGTCGCCCGCCGTGTCCTCCTCCTCCTCACTCGATTCGCTCTCCTGCGCCGCCATCTGGCTCGCGATTTCGCGCCCGAGGCTCTTGCTGATCGAATCGGCGAGCGTCTTGGAAGGTGACGCGAACGCCCCGACGCCGCCAGGCCCTCCCTCGAGGAAGCCCGACTTGCGCCCGACCGAGCGCATCTCTTCGATCTCGAACCGCAGCTGGTCGATCGTCTCCTTGAGCAGTAGCTGCAGTGCGCTCGCAAACGTCAGTCGTCGTCACCACGGGAGACCAGATGCGAGACCACACACGTTCTCCTGCTTCTGGTCGTCGAGCGAGTCCTGCGCACGGCGCGCATCGGCGAGGTCGACCTCGAGGCGCGCGATGGCCTGCTGGAGTAGCTCGCGGTCGCGCTCAAACTGCTGGACTTGCAGCGCATGGCTCTGCATCGCCTCCTCGGCGGCGCGGTTCTCCTGTCGGCGCACCGGCACGCAGAAAGGGTCAGTGCTGCAAGCGCGACAGGTGATCCAGGCGCCGGGCGACGCACCCTGCGCGTCTCAGCGACGAGAGCTCGGAGACGCTCGGCCTCCTCGCACGTCGCCGTGTAGTTGCGCTTCATGCCGTCGTACGCCTCGCGGCTGCGCTCGAGGCTCTTGGTGAGTTTGGCGATGTCGCCCTCGAGCGAGCTGATCTGCTGCAGGTGCTCCTTCTCGACGCTGCGCAGCTCCTTCTCCTCGCGACGCTTGGCCTGGAGCTCGGCGCGAGCCTGCGGACGGAGGGTGAGGACGAGGTGAGTCGACGTGGGGGATCGACGAGTTGGCGAGAGAACGCACCTCTTCGAGACGGCCTTCGAGGTCTGACACCTCCTGCTCGTACGCGCTCGCGCTCGCCTGGAAGCGAGCCTCGGTCTCCCGGAGCTTGCGGGCGAGGCTGTCGGGCGTCAAGGATCAGCCTGTGCTTCCTCTCGCGTGAGAAGGGCAAGGAAGAGAGGACGCACTCCTGCGCGTGCCGGACCAGCTGCTGGAACTGCTCTCCCCCGATGCTCGCGTCCCTCGTGTGCACGGGGCTCCCGGTCGCGAACAGCGCGTCGAGCCCGCCCTCCCCGAACAGGCTCGACGGGCGGCTGCTGCTGTTCCCGCCGCTGGACTGGCTCGACGGCTGCCTGCGCATGGCCGCCGACGTGAAGAAGCGCTCGGGCGAGTCCGGCGTGCCCCCTGCCGTGCCGAAGAGGTCCGTGTCGCTTGCGCCGGAGAGATCGAACGATGGGTGTGCAGAGGACGCAGGCGGTGGTGTGTCGTTGGGGAAGAAGGACGACGACGGGCGCGACCCCTCGTCGCGGATGGGCGACAGTGGAGTCGAGAAGAAGGACGTCGTGTCGATGCTGTTCTGCGGCGAGCCAAACGTCATCTCGCTCGGCGTCAACGAGGACGAGCGCGACAGGTTGCCACCGCCCATGCCCCCCGTCGAGCCCGAGCGCGTCGAGTCCGTCGAGCTCGCGAGCGACAGGTCCGACCTCGCCGACGTCGAGTGCGACAGGCTCGCGCGGCGCGAGTCCATGCCCGAGGGCGTCGGGCTGCGCACCCCATTCGACGCAGTCGGGCTCATCGGCTCCTCGCTGCCCACGCGGCGCGCCGCCTCCTCGCTGCGACGTTTGGCCCGCCCGGGCGCGACCGGGCGCGCATGCCGCAGGGAGGACGACAGCTTGCTGCTGTCGGCGCTGCCGCCCACCGACGAGGGCGGGCGGTGCCCGTTGAGCTCGCGAGGGCGCGTGCGCGACAGCGACGATGACGGACGGTGCCCGCTCTTGTCGGAGCGGTTGCTCATGGACGAGGTCGAGCGGCCGAGGTCGCGCGAGAGCGCCGGCGTGTCAGGGCTCATGACCCGGGCGGCCCGTGGCGAGGCAGCACGCACGGCGGCGTCGCCCTCGTCGAGCGGGAAGTCAAGCTCGTCCGCCTCGCCGTTGCCGCCGAGGAAAGGCGGCGATCTCGGCGACGGCGGGTCCGAAAGCTCCCCCTCGGCTTCGAGCTCGCCCGCCTCGGGCTCCGACGACCCCGACTGGCGCGCACCATCGCCGCCGTGACTAGCGTTCGAGTCCGACTCGGCTCCGCTGGCCACCCCGACAGGTGTAACCGCGCTGTCCTCTTCAGTCATCGAGGCAAGACTGCTCATACTCGTCGTCCTTGCGCGTGTCTTGGCGTCCTCGAGGCGCTGCAGGTCCTGCGCGGACGGCTGCGGCTCGGGCAGATTGGCCGACGCGACGAGCGCGGTGGTGAGGTCGGCGAGGGCGCCTGAAGGGAGCGCGGATTGGAGACGCTCCGGGACCGAGCGGCGGTACTTCTGCTTGTAGGCCTGCTGCACGGCGAGGAAGCGCGGGCGGTCCCAGTGCAGGCGGACGAGCCTGTGTTCGTGCGCTCGTTCCGGTCAGCAACGAGACTCTCTGCTCTGTGTGAAAGCGAACCCACCGCCAGAGCAGCTCTTCGCGCCTCCCTCCCTTGTCAATCCCGACCGCCTTGTCGACGCTCTTGGCGTCGCGCCACACGCCGACGCCGAACTCGTCCGACACGTTCTTGGCGCCCTCGACGGCGTGCAGGAACACACGTTGGAGCGTTCCGGCGGGAATGCACTGCTTGATCGCCTTGGTGAGGGACGAGTGACCGCCGGTCGACTTGCGGTACTCGGCGACGAGGGCGTGGAGGTGAGTCGGCGAGCGGGCGAGGAGCACCTTGGCGCTGCATGCCGAAAGCCCCGGGTCAGTTCCCTGAGAACGAGGCGCAAGAGGGAGGGCGGCGACGCACACAATCTCGGTGTTGCCTCCCCGCCGGAGCGCGACCCTGAGCTGGTCCACATCCTCGCTCAGCAGTCTCTCCCTCCTCTCCTTGGCACGCCCCTCGTCCCCTTCCTCTCCCTCGTCCAGCTCGTCCTCCCATCGCCCTTGCAGCGCCACCTCCCACGCCTTGCGCAGACGGACATTGCTCGAGAAGGCGCTCAGGACGGCGACGTCGAGCGAGCGGGTCGGCTGGGAGGGTGCGGCGGGGCCGGGGGACGAGGTGGGCGTGGCAGAGGAGGTGTAGGAGAGGGCGCGGGAGGAGGAACGGTGCGCGTATGCGGCGCGGAGGAGCGCGAGCGAGGAAGGCGAGCGTGCGATGAGGAGGTCGATGAGGAGGGTCTGCGGCAGGAGTGCGTCGTCAGAATCGAGCATGCGAAACGATCTGAGAAGGGGATG
Organism: Rhodotorula diobovata; assembly: GCA_006352295.1. Lineage (NCBI taxonomy): Eukaryota > Fungi > Basidiomycota > Microbotryomycetes > Sporidiobolales > Sporidiobolaceae > Rhodotorula > Rhodotorula diobovata. Next base: position 12,742 of record SOZI01000231.1, on the reverse strand, counting down.
GCGCGCACGTCGTTGGTCGTCGTTGAGTCGAGCGCCTTCTGCAAGAGCCAAACGTCCCACGCGAGCGGGCCCATGAGCAGACCGCGAAGGGCAAAGTCGACTGCATACGGGGAGCACCATCAGTGAGCCACTCGGCGGCGTTCCCCCAGCGCGTGGGGCAGTCATTCGACGCGCCAGACCCGCGCAAGCGAAGCTCGACCAGGGACGACTCACGGTTGCCCTTGAACGCCTTCTCGGCCGTCACAACGTCAAGCAGCGTCCTCCCCTGCGCGAGCCCCTGTGCCGAGCCCGCCGCGTAAGCCTTGTCGAGCGCCTTGAGCTGCGGGTGCGAGAGCGGGGCGAGGACCGTGACGAGGTCCTTCTCGCGGGCCTGCGGACGCGGGTGGCGGTGCGTGCGTCAGTCTCCCATGGACACATGCGAGAGTGCCAGTCAAGGAACGAGACGCACCGGCCCTTTGCCGCTCATGGCCTTCCTCGCACTGCCCGCCAGCTCCTCTGCGCTCCACCCCTCCCCGAGCGGGCCGTCCGCGCCCACCCCCGCACCGAGGTACGTGCCGCTCTGCGCCTGTACCAGCGCGGCGAGGTCCTCGAACGTGGCGCGGCGGCGGAGCGTGCGGCCGCCGCCGCTGCTGCTGGGCGTGGTGGTGTCCCCGTGCGGGGAGCGCGAGAGGGAGGCGAGGAGGGAGCGGCGACGGGGTGCTGGGCCGGTCGAGGTGGCGTTCGAGGGAGAGCACAGGAGAGAGATGCCCGCTGCAGAGGCGGAGGCGGAGGTGGACCCGGGCGAGGTGGACGGCACGCGGCGGTTCCTCGGGCGAGGCGAGCCCTCGTCCGTCGCTCCCCTCGAGGGCGTCGGCACCCTCAGTCCCTGCGCCGCTGGCTGTGCACTGTCACCGTGAGGCGCAGGTGTCGGCTCGCTCGTCGCGCCGAGCCCGACGAGGAGCTGCAGCACCTGCTCGACGCCGACGGGCTGGTCCTCCATCCCAGGCGGGAGCGCGGCAATCTGGGCGAGGAGGGTCGCGCGGAGGTCGGCATCGAGGATGTGGACGCCGCGCTTGGTCTCGAAGGCGGTGAGGAGGTCGGGGAGGAGGCGGAGCGGGGCGGTGCGCGGGGTCGTGGGGGCTGGGGAGGCGGCGTCGGGGGAGAGGAGCGGCGAGGTTGGGCTGGGCGAGTCGAGCGAGTCGAAGAGGGTGTTGAGCTGCTCGAATAGCTCTAGCTGGGAGCGGCGGTGCTGTTCGGCGAAGCAGAGGGGGACAGTGAGTGACGGACAACGAGCGAGGGCTCGAGCGGATCGAGGACAGGCGAGCGGCTGCAACTCACAGGGGTGGTCGCCGCATCCAGTGTGCGCTGTTTGAGTGGGTACACATCCAGGTCAGCTGTACTGCAACCCAGCTCGAGGAGGAGGGGGGAGTGCGAGGGACGGACGGTTGAACGAGGGGTCGTTGCCTGGGTGCCGCCACGACCGAGGGGCAGCCTCTGGGTCAGCTTGCACGCCCTTGGAGGCTCAGCACAGAGTCACGCACCATGCCTGCGCGCGTACACCCGCCCTCCAGGTGGGTATCGTCGGGCGGAGCCGAGTCGGGGACGATGAGGCGCGATCAGGAGAGCGAGGGGGTCGCAAGGGGTGCAAGCGCTCGTCGCTGGTGTGCCCTTGCGCGTCGAGCGTGCAGTCTTGAGAAGCGAGCCAGTCGAGCAACTCTCGGCGGCTGGGGTGGAAGAAGGGTGGGAGGACAAGGGGCGGTGCACCTCTCGCGCGCCCATGGACAGGAGGTGGTTTCCGCTTTCGCTCAACATTCGTTACAAGTTGGGGATGGTGCTTGCAAAGAGGAACAACCCGAGTACAGTCTACCACCAAACCTGCACACCGAACGACATCGAGCAAGTCAGAGAGTGCTCTCGACGAGGCGTTGGCACAGGAGAACGCACCTTCTCTCCTCCTCGTCGTCCCACCACTTCACCACCCTGCCTCGCGCAGGCGGGCCATCTCCTGCTCGATGACCGACCTCTGCTCGACGACGCGCTCCTCGCGCGAGCGCAGCACGTTGCGCTTCTTGCGCAGGCCCGTCGCGCGCCGCTGGGCGACCTGCTCGCCGACCTCGCGCGCCTCGACGTCGTTGCCGCCGCGCTTGCTCACCTGGCGCAGGCGCTCGCGCTCGGCCGCGGGCTTGCGCGCGCCGCGGTACCTCGGGCTCGACACGCCGTACTTGTGGCCGTCGCCAATCTTGAGCATCTTGCGGTCGCGCATCTCGTCCATCCGGTCGCGCTCAAAGTGCTCGTTGAGCCACCCGCGGGTGCGCTCCTGCGGGTACCAGAACGGCTCCGTCATGGTGACGATGACCTTCTTGTAGCTCTTTGTCCCGCCCGAGCGGGTGTAGCCGCCGCCGATCGGGGACCGCTTGAGGGGCGACAGGTAGTTCATGGTGCGCACCGACGTCACGTGCAGGCCGTACACGTTCTTGAGGTAGTTGGTAATGTCGGGCTTGGTGAGCTGGAGCGACGTGCGGAACGTGGCCGTGTACGGGTCGTCCTTGTGGTCGCCCGTGTTGCGCACCAGGCGCATGAAGACGCTCGGGAGGTACACGCGGACGTGCCCCTGGGTGGCGTGCTCGTACTCGCCGAGGGCGCCGTCGGCCTTGAGCGCCGTCGGGGACGTGGCCTTGCGGACCCGGCGCGGGGTGCGGCCCTTGGTGCGCGACGAGTCGGCGCTGTACCGGGGTGCGGGCTGGCGCGGCGCGTCACCCGACAATGACGACGACGACGACGGGGAGGAGGAGGAGGACGAAGATTTGGGGACGACGACGTAAGGGTTGCCGGGCAAGGGCTCGGACGTCGACTGGGGTTGCTTGCGGTTGCGGGCGATGGGAGGGTCGAACGGCGAGTCGACGACCGTGGTTGCGAGGGCGCGCACCTGGTGGAGAGGTGCCTGGGGGCGAGCAGCCGCCTGGACGAGTGCGCGCTGTGCGGTGCGGCGCAGGGCGTGCATGTTGGAGGCCCCGAGGGAGAGGAGCGGAGGGGGGAGAAGTTGCAGCGCGATCAAGGGGGCGAGCCGGGTTCGCCGAGCGCGTTGGAGGAGGCGGGGTGGCTACGCTGGGGTGACGAGCTGCTTGTGTGTGGCCCCTTGGTGTGCCCTTGTGCGGTCGAGCGCTGCGTGGGGATGGCGAGGGTTGAGCCGGGTCGCGGGTGAGCGGTGCAGGCCAGAGGACACACTGGGGCAGTAGAGGTGCGCCTCCCCTCGAGCCTGACCTCCCACTTTGAAGTTTCCCCCCGCGTGGTCCGGCAGCTCGATCACCTTTGCTCCGCGCCTGTCGCCAACAACAGCTTCTGCTCGAGCCAGCTCAGCAGCCCCCTGCGCACCCTGCGAGCTCACGCAGCATAGCTCTCGCCCACGCTGGAGCCCCCTCGCGACTCTCCTCCCGCCTTGGCCGGTACAGGTCTCGTCTCGTCGTCGACTTCGTCTGGCCGGTCCTCTCCCAATCCCTCGCCGGGTGCCTCGCCCGTCAGGCGCAGGAGGGCCCCTCTGCCGCCACGCAGCATGGCCAGTCGCCTGTCGCGCTCGTTGCAGAGCATCTCGTCCTTGCTCGCCTTCCTCCCCTCGACCGCACCCGCTCAGTCCCCGTACGCGGCGATTCCCTTGGGCCCGACCACTTCCTCCTCGTCCCAGCCAGTGTCACCACACGACGCAGAGAAGCAACACGCCTTCATCCCCCTCGCACCGCCAGCACCGCGCCGCAACCAACTCGCGCACGCCTGGCTCTGGGTCTCGCCCATCCTCGTCGTCGCGCTCGCCGCGGCCACTTGGGTCGTCTCACGGCCTGCACCGGAGACCGGCATCGTCGAGCCGTATGCCTGCGCACCAAAGAGCAACTGGACCCTGCTGAGGGATGTGTGCGCCGCGGACCGAGGGGCAGACCAGCAGCAGGTGCGCCTTTGCCCCTCCTCGTTGCCCACTCGGGTCGTGCCCACCTTGCTGACGACCGGCCCCTTTTCGTTTGTGCCTTGCGCAGAACGACAACTACGAGCTCGCGCTCGACCGTCACCTCACGCAGGAGCAGTGCGACGCCATCTACCCGGGACTGTACCTGTCCGTCGAACCCCTCTCGCACCCTGTCCACCTGTCAAGCCGCGCCTGACCCTCTTTCCCCTGCAGCGAGGTCGAGCGTGCGCGTGACTATTGGAAGGCTCGCGGAGGCGTCACTCAGCAGGACCTCGACGACGCAGAGGCGCAAGGGCAGGCCCGCGCCCTGATTGTCAACAACCGCGTGCGTCTGTCTGATCCTCCCTGGGGCAGCTTCACGCCCTCACGCTGACTCGCTTCGCCACTCGCAGCTCTACGTCAAGAGCTACTCGGACGCACAACAAGGCACCCGCACCAAAGCCGCCCTTGCTCTCATCAGTGCGTCCCCCGCCGCCTCCTCCTGTCCTTGCCTCCGCCCACCGAGCGGCCTTCCCAACCTCGTGCTGATGCCCCGCACCGGCTCGCACCGCAGACGAAGCCCTCATCACGGCGCCCGAGCCCGTGCCCGACATCGAGTTTGTCATCCAGACGGGCGACAATGGGATTCCGCACGGCGCGCCGTGGGCACTCGGGAGGAAAGAAAAGGAGGAGGAGCTGACGCTCATGCCTGGTGAGTCGGTTGGCCCTCGCTTTGCCGCGGTCTTACGCTCGGCGGTGTGGCTACCTGGTCAGGGCGTCGACTTACGACTGTTCACGCGGCACACAGACTACAGCTTTTTTTCCTGGGTTCGCCTTTCTTCTACGCCTTTTCCGCTCGAACTTGCTCTGACGCACGCGCCCGCGCTTTTGCAGCCCGAACCGCACGTCGACTCGTGGCAAGAGGTGGCGGACCACACGCTCGCCTACGAGACCAAGCTGAGGTGGGAAGACAAGATTGACAAGCTCTTGTGGCGCGGGGCATTCCTCGTCGACATTCGCAAGGAGCTGTGGGAGATCGCGCACAGGCACAAGTGGGGTGCGTTTCTTGCGTGCGCAATTGCGGCCGTAGGGCGGGTGCTGACTCCTTGCCTCTCTGCTCCTCTTCCTCTGCCGTGTCTCAACATGTCGCCCGGCCGACCTCTCGCTCGCTCTTGACATCCTTCTCGCCCTTGCCTCGCATCACCTCGCAACGTCCAGGCGCTGTGACGGACCTCGACTGGCAGGACCGCGAGAACGTCAAGAAGATGCTCCTCACGCCCGAGCAGCACTGCGACTACAAGTTCCTGGCGCACGTCGAGGGTCTCGCGTACAGCGGCCGCTTGAAGTACCTCACGCAGTGCCGCAGCGTCATTGTCGTGCGTCGCAGCCCGCCCTCGACTCGTCTGCGACAGGCTCGCTCACTGTTCCCGCACTTGCAGGCCCACAAGATGCGCTACGTGCAGCACTTCCACCACCTCTTCGACGCGGACCCGACCTCGCCGACGCAGAACCTCGTCCTCTCGCCCGGGCGCAACTTTGACGAGCTGCCCGCGGTCATGGACGCGCTCCTCGCCGACGACGCGCGCGCCAAGCAGATCGCCGACAACAGCTACAGGTTCTGGCGCCACTGGCTGAGCGTCGGGTCGGTCGACTGCTACTGGCGGAGGCTGTTCCGCGAGTGGCGAGAGGTCATGGCGTTCGAGCCCGTCGTGACGCGCAACCTGACGAGCTACAACTCGTTCATGTGCGTCTCGTCTTCCTCTCTCGTGTGCTTTGGGTCAAGACGGCGGCACGGAGCAGGCTGACCTGTACCATTTCCTCGCACGCAGATTGATGGGCACGGCCAGTTGGGAGGCTCATTGACGAACCTCTCCCGCCTGTGGTCGCCGCCCTGTACTATTCTCTTACCTCCCTGCCGCTCGGCCCCTCCCCCTGGCCTCTGCGCGCGGCCGTCGCCCTCTTCCCCCAGTGAACCTCCCGTCGCATTGTTCGTCCCCCTCCACCGTCCTCGCCACCCGGGTCCTTTTCTCGTTAGATGTTGTCGTATACAGAGCCCCTAGACAGAGATGCAACAGAGCTGTCGCATGCTTCTGCGCACCGTACGCGCGCTCCAACCTATTCTCGTCGCGCGCATTGGAGCTGGCCCGCACTCGATCGTCTGGCCCCGCCAACTCGTCGAGAGACGCCTTCGCCCTTCCCCTGTTGCGCATCGCACGCAGGCCGCGCAAGCGACATCAAGCGCGCCTTGGCTCGAGCTGCACCTGCACGCCGCGCGGTCGTTTCTTCGCTTGCCCACCTGCAGGTTGCGCGCGTTGGAACGTGCGCCCTCGCTGTGCGTACCGCCGCAGGGGACACGCGATTGACCGGTGAGTCGACCTGCACAGATCTTACGACCACAACGGTATCAGAGCTGACCTGACCCGGGACCGCCTCTGCGCCCCTCGCTCCCCATCCCCAGCTCCGCTCGGATCAAGCAGGACGGAGCCCCTCGTCGTCAAGTTCGCCGCACCGTGCGCGCCCGCCTAGCTGGACCGGCGACTGGACTGTCCGCGCAAGAAAGCTAGCCAACAAGCGCAGCCATGGCGATCCGCCGCCGGCTCTCGCTCAACCGGCACCCGTCGACCGCACCCCGGCTCCCGGACTTCCTGCAGCGCTCGAGCGTGTGGAACCGCATCTCGGCCTTCAGCTGTGCGTTCCCTCCTGCCGCCTCTGCCAGACCAGAGGCGCAGGCTGACCGACGCTTTGCGCCCCCTGCCTTCTACTCCCAGCCGCCCACCTCAATTTCTACCGCCTGCACCTCCTCACCTTCATCTTTGTCCCGCTCATCGTCTCGGGCATCTTCTACGCGAGCAATGGGCCCAGCGAGGAGAACCAGATCCCCTACATCGACGCCCTGTTCATGGTGAGCAGCGCCATGACGGTCACGGGCCTCAACGCCGTCGAGTTTGTCACCATGACCCTGTGGCAGCAGGTCATCCTCTTTGTGCGTCGAACTTCCTTCAATCGTCATCAAGCGCCCGCCCAGGCGCGGTCGGGGACGGGCGGGGGCCCAAGGAGCTGCCTCGCTCGTCAAGACTCGTGGACTGACCTGCGTGTCGAACCCTGCACCCGCAGCTCATGATGACGATCGGCTCGACTTCGTTCGTGTCGATCCTCGTCATCGTGATCCGTCGGTACGTCAGATGCGCGACCGCCCTATCACCCGAGCGAGGGAACCGCAGGCTGACGCGCGCCCCGTCTCGACGAGCAGCCAGTTCTTCCGCAACAAGTTCGAGTACATGGTCGCCAACGACGGTGAGCTCACGTGACCTGTCTGTGTACGCTTCAGGGTGCTCACTCTGCACATCGCCTGCAGCCTCGGCGCGGGACCGTGTCAACGAGATTGGCGCCCAGGAGGTTAGTGTCCTCTTATCTCGTTCCCTCCATCGTCTTTCGCGCAAGTGCTGACTGCACTCACGCAGGCTGCTCGCGCCGGTCGCTCGTATCAAGCCTTCGACGACAGCCACCGCCCGGGCCACACTCCGTGGTTCACCGGGCTCATCCCCGTCGCAAAGGGCGCCGGATCCGGCCCCGCCACCCCGCTCACGCCACGCCCGACTCCGCTAGGCTCGGCCTACCCAACGCAGGAGGACTCGGAGCGCGAGCGCGAGAAGGCGCGCGGGAGCGACAGGGAGAAGGAAGGCGCGAAGGACAAGGAGAAGAAGCAGAAGCGCAAGAAGATTGCGCGCCTCACGGCCGACATGATCAAGCGCGTCGACGTCCCCGTGCGCGTCAACGAGATGAGCGTCAGTGGGCGGCTCGGCGGCGGACGCAGCCGCGAGGGCGGGACTCCCGTACCCGACTCGGGGCCCGAGGGCACCGTTGGGGCCGACACGAACGCGGGTACGGATGCGGATGCGGCGGCGGGCCCCGCCAACCCGGGGAGGCAGCAGCGCTCGCCGCGGCTCGGCAACGACGACGTCGTGCGTGGCGTGACGGCCAAGCTGGAACGCGTCGCGGGCGAGCAGGGTCAGGAGAGGCGGGACCGCCGCCGCCTGTCGTCGCCGGAGGGGGAGAACCTGCCCGACGTTTTCACGGATGAGGAAGACGTACAGGCGGTGGACCAGGTGCCACGTCACGGCGGTGAGGCGGTCGAGTCGCCTGAGGTGGCGTCGCTGCGGGTCGACGATGGTGCGAGCGTCGCGGGCCACCCTCGAGCGTGCGCCGTCTTTGTTGCCGTTTTTCCTCTCGTTGCCTGTCCTGACATCCGCTCTTGCGCACTGCAGCATCCAGATCGACGAGTCGGCACGGCCAATGAGGAACTTCCGCGGGCGCCGGAGCAGCGACTCGGCGGCATCGCCCCACCGCGCACCAGGCGCCGCCTTTCCTCGCACCCGCACCCTTGGTGAGCCTCCCCTCGTTTTGATGCCCTATAGTAACGGTCGCTTACGCACGTACGCTATCCTTACAGACCACCGCCACCTCCAAGGCATCACCGAGTCGCCCTCTTCCATCGGCACGCCCACCTCCCCGACCTTCCGCAACCGCGACCTCGAGATTGGCCACACGCGCACGATTGAGTTCCGCGACGCTGAAGACCGCCCGGACCTGCGCATGCGGCGCAACCGCACCCTGGCCATTGACCCGGACTACCCTGTCCCGCGGCGCGGGTCGCAGTCGAACCTGCGCGACATGAACGCGCGCACGTTCACTCGCACGGCGACACTCGACCAGGCCGCGATGCACACGGGCTTTGGCGGGTTCCCGAACCCGCTCGTCGCTGTCGCTGGCCTCGCGCGACAGCGCATTCCCGCCGTGCGCAACGTCTTCGACCGCAACCTGACCATGCCGCGCACGACGACGATGCTGTCGACGCACTCGCACGGCGACGATACTGCAACGGGCGGAGTGGTGCACGCTGCGACGGGCGCTGTCAAGCCCGTTTCGTACATCTCGTTCGACGCCATCGTCGGGCGCAACTCCAAGTTCCACGGCCTCACAAACGCGCAGCAGGAGGAGCTCGGCGGCGTCGAGTTCCGCGCGCTCACAGTCCTGCTGCGCATCGTCGTCGCCTATTGGCTCCTGATGCAGCTAATCGGCGTGCTCCTCCTCGCACCGTGGCTGTCGGCGTCTAGCCGCTGGCGCCCCGTCATCGTGGACGAATACGAGGTCGTCAACACGACGTGGTTCACCTTCTTCCAGGTGTGGTCGGCGTTCAGCAACCTCGGCATGAGGTGCGCCCGCCCGTTTCTCTCGCTTGCTGGCCCTGGCGGGGAGCTGACCCACAAGCTTCTCCTGCAGCACGGTCGACGGCTCGATGATCCCGTTCCAGCAGAATTACTGGCTCATCATCGTCATGAGCATCCTCATTCTCGGCGGCAATACGGCCTTCCCCATCTTGTGCGTCCTGCGCCGGCTGTTCTCGTGCTTCCTTGCTGACGTCCCCTCCCTCGCAGCCTTCGCCTCGTCATGTACGTCGCTCAGCTTCAACGCTCACCTTTGGATGGCCGCTGACTGAGTTTGCGTGCGCAGCTGGACCATCTCGAAGCTCGTCCCGCGTCGCTCGCAGCTACGCGAGACGCTCCAGTTCCTCCTCGACCACCCGCGTCGCTGCTTCATCTACCTCTTCCCTTCCCAGTGCGTTGATTGGCTTTGCGCGTGAACATAGAATCGCCGCACGTCGGGGCTGACGCTATGTCACCCACCGCAGCCAAACCTGGTTCCTCGTCTTCACGCTCGTTTGCCTCAAGTGCGTCTGTCGGCCCCTCTCACATTCGCGGCCCTCAGCGCTGACACCCTATGTCTGCAGCGGCATCGATTGGGCATGCTTCCTCGTTCTCGACATTGGCAATCCCGTCATCGAGGCGATCCCAGTCGGCACTGTGAGTCGTCTGTTGTCCTGCTGCCGACCCGGAACGAGCCAGACTGACGGGTGCGGCCTCGCTCAGCGTGTCATCGACGGCCTTCTCCAAGCGTTTGCTGTTCGCGCCGCGGGCTTCACGATCGTCTCGCTCTCTTCGGTTGCGCCGGCTCTCCAGGTCCGTAACCTCGTTAGCTCCAAAACCCGCGTCTCGCTGACACCCGCGCGCCCTGCAGCTCCTCTACGTCATCATGATGTACATTGTGAGCTGGACCCTCTCTCTGCACGTCGATTCCGCCCCGAGCTGACCGCGCTCGCTTGCAGGCCGTCTACCCGATCGCCGTCTCTATCCGCGCGACCAACGTCTACGAGGAGAAGTCGATGGGTGCGTCACCCTTAGGCCAGACCTCGCTCCTAGTGGCTGACGTCCGGACCTACAGGCGTGTACGACCAGGACTATGACGAGAGCCCGGACGACGTCGAGGCGCGCTTCGAAAAGTCGCACTCGGCGACTCAGTACATCGGGTACCACGCGCGCAAACAGCTCGCATTCGACTTGTGGTGGCTCGGCCTCGCCGTGTGGCTCATCTGCATCGTCGAGCGGCACCGCCTAGGCAGCACCGACTGGCCGTGCGTCCTTTCTTCGCTCGTGCGCGGGCAGGAGCGGCCACTGATCGTTCTTCTCGAGCGCAGCGAGGTCTCGATCTTCACTCTGATCTTCGAGATTGTCTCCGCGTACGGAACCGTCGGGCTCAGCCTGGGCAACACGAGGGTGCGCACGACTCTCGCCTGCCTGTCGAGCTCGTGCCGACCCTCGCTGACGTTCTTCGCCTGCACGCGCAGACCAACACTTCACTCGCCGGTATCCTGTCGCCGTTGAGCAAGCTCATCATCATCATCGTCATGATCCGAGGACGGCACCGTGGCCTCCCCATCGCCATTGACCGCGCCGTCCTCCTCCCGTCTGACCTCGCCAAGCACGGCGACGACACGACGACGGTAGCCTCTGCCGACCCCGACCTTCCCGGTCCGAGCGAGTTCACGCTGCGCAACCGCGGGACCCGCAGCAGCTTTGGGAGCCACCGTGCCCCGGTCGCTGCAGGCGGCCTCAACGCCGTCGAGCCCCTGACCGATGCTGCACGCGTCGAACGCAGCCGTCAGGCGTCGGCCATGGTCGGGTCGGGCGATGACGGGCACGAGGACATCGGACTGGTGAGGCTCGACGACACGCCGACGGAGAAGGGCGAATCGTCGGGCGTGAGCGTGACGGACAGCTCCGAGTCGATCGCCAAGCGCAAAGTCGACGACACTGCGCCACCGCCGCCTAAGGACCGCAACCAGGAGGGTTGGCGTTGACAGCGCCTCTGAAGGGGCGAGGCGCTTTGTATCACTTGTAGAGGTTCCTTCTTTCGCATCGCAAGTTTTGCTTGTTGCCCTCGCTCTGGCTCTCGTCGCGATTTGGCAATCTTTCTTGAAAGACTGATTCAAGCGGGGCGGTGGGACGGCTACAACAGCGAGAGGGGACGAGATGGGAGTACTACAAGAGGGGAAGAGCGACCCGACCTCGATCCGACGCTGTGCTCGCCTCGTGACAGCCCATTGTCTTTACTCACCGACCCCGCCCCACTTCCATCGTCGTCCAGCGCCACCCTCACTCTCCACTCTTCGTCGCCTCGCCGCCGCCGAGCTCGTCAAACCAATGCGCCCCGATCCTCACTCCCGCCGCCGTCTCACTCGGGAAGGAGGAGAAGCTGACGAGGGCGGCGGGAGATGAAGAGAGTGCATCAGGAGAGCAGGGAGGAGAGAGGGGGGACGAGGAGAGGCGAGCAAAGGGGGAGGCGTTGAGACGAGCGACGGGGAATAGAGTGTGAGGGACGGAAGAGGGAAGGCTGACGAGCTGACGAGAGGAGCTGTGTTGAGGAGAGCAGAAGGTCAGCCTCTGTACCAAGCAACGAGGGCAAAAGGGGAAGGCAGGGGACGCACAGCTCGTGTCGGACGAGAGCGAGCCGGCAGAGGGCGACAAGCGAGGGGTCAAGACCGCCTAACAGACAGCCTCAGGCGCAGCAGTTGCGTCTTGGCGCAGGAACTCGAACAGGTCAAACTCGTCTTGGTGCGCCTCGACTGGCGCCGGTGCTGCAGCGACGACGGCGGTGGGTTGCGGCGCCTCGAGAGAAGCGAGGTCGATCCCGCTCGCCCAGTCGGCCCAAGCCTGCGCGACGTCGGCATCGGCGAGGGGGGCAAGACCCTGATCGACGCCAGGATCTGATGCAGCGACGGGCGCAGATGGGCCAAAGTCGAGGGCGAGGAGGGCGTCGAGGTCGAGAGGGACGTCGGCGGCGGAGTTGACGTCGACGGCGGGGGTGAAGGAAGGAACGACGGGTGGGACAGCTTCCGCGGCAGGGAAATGTCGTCCTCGCGTGCTACGAGGCGAGAGCTGTCCGTCTCCGTCGATCCGACCTCCTCCGTCACCGTCGAGCGTCCTTGCGCGCCGTCCTCCTGGCTGAGATGTCCTGCCGTCTCGGTCGTCGTCGAGGCCAGCGCATCCTGACTCAAGAGCCGCTCGAGGCGCCCAAACTTGGACTCGAGCGCCGAGAGGCGGATCTGGAGCGACTGGGACTGGAGCCGCTCGAGGGCGAGTTGCGTCTTGAGTGACTCATTCTCCTCTTGTAGGCGCTCGACGAGGGGGTCCCTTGCGAGTGCTGGCGCCGCCGTCGTCACGGTCGAGGGAAGGGCCATGGTCACACTCGCCGGCGTAGGAGGGAACCCGCCGGCAGACGAGGAGGACGGCGAGGGGGAGCCGCCTCCTTGTACGAGTTGAGCCTCGAGTTCAGCGACGCGCGCCTCGAGGAACTCTGCCTGGTGCCTCTTCTTGTCCCGCGAGACTTGTGCGGCGACTGTGCAAGGGGTATCCGAGATCAGTGCGGGTCTCGAGAGGCGAAGGGAGCGGACTGACGGCGGTTGCGTTCCATCCTCGCGAGCTTCTTGGCCTGCTT
>SOZI01000230.1:0-18937 GCA_006352295.1 Rhodotorula diobovata | reverse complement strand
TACTCCAGCATCAAGAACGACGCCGGCCGTCGTCGTCTCGAGGCTCAGAGCGTGGTTGACGATGGCGGGAAGACTGGCGAATGCGGCAAGCGCTTTACCTCGTGCGTCGCGCACCGGACTCGGCTCTCGTCTCGCGCTCTTGACACTCCCTCCCCAGGTACGGCAAGAACGGCCTCATTGGCGGCGTTGCAGGCATTTGGTGCACGCACGGCGTGTGCCTCGGCTACCACCTCATGCCTACAAGCGAAGGCCGCGACGACTTCTTCTCGGCCCTCCTCTGCCACTGGGAGTCGGCGCCCAAGGTGTGCTTACCCCTGCTTGTCCGTTGATAGCAGCTCACACGCTCTCTCACACCCTCTGTCCTCAGATTGTTGTGTACGACTTTGCGTGCTCCTTGGCGGCCTACTGCATGGTGCGCGAGCCCGAGTTCTTTGCCAACACCCGGTGCGCCATCCTTCCTCGCGCACCTCGGCTTGTGCAATGGCCGGTCTGCTTACCCTTTGTCCCCCCAGCTTCCTCATCGACGAGCTTCATGCGCACGGGCACACGGCATGCTCGCCGGCGTGCTTCATCTCGACTGCGATGCAAGCGGACCCGTCGCTGCGCAAGATCAACTCGTCCGCGGCCGAGTGCGCGCACTCCGGCTTCGGCCACATTGCGCACTCTCTCTCCTTCATGAATGAGGAGCACGCAGCGCTCGTCCTGTGGGCTGTCATCCAGATTCACAATCGGAAGAAGCTCATCCAGACCGGCCAACGCGCGCTTCGTACCGAGTAGAGTGGAACAGAGGAACGTGTACTATTTGCCGCACATCTGCATCTACACCTGTGACCCTGCGACCGTGCTGTCGCGCAGCTGCACATCAATCTCGGCCTCGCTGAGACCGGCCACCGCCAGCAAGCGGCGAGTCTCCTGGATGTGCGCGGCGAGTTGTTCCGCGTGCGCCTGGCGCTCCTTCTCCTGCTGCTCCTTGCGTTCCGCGAGCTCGCGCTGAGCCTGCGCCGCCTCGCGCTTCGCGTCAGCCGCCTCGGTCTTGGCCGCCTCCTGGGCCTTGCGACTGAGGCCCCAGGTGTCGTTCTGCTCTTGGCCGAGCATTGCCCCGTACAAAGTAGTGATCGTGTCGGTGACCTCTCGGTAGCTGGCTGTGCTGAGCGCGCGCGGGTGCGGGAAGAGGGACGCGTGGAGCTTGAGAGTGGTGAGGTCGATCGTCTTGTCGCGACGACTGAACACGCTCGACACGTGTTGCTCGAAATGCGGGATGCTGGCGCGCCCTGCGCGGCTGAGGCGCCGCGGGCTGACAGTGAGAGCGATGGCGAGGCAGGGCGTCAGCCGCGACCGCCGGTGAGTGAGTGGACACCAGGGAAAGACGAGGCGGCACGCACTGCCCGGTCAGAAAGATGTTCATCCCGCCCCACTGCAGTGTGCTGACCGCGTACTGCACATACAGAGGCGTCAGCAAGCGATACGAGCGCGAGAGGCAGCCGCCCTTCTCACCGCTTTGTTGGTGGCCGTCAACGAACGCGACCACCCGTCGGGGTGCTTCGTGTCGTCCAGCTCGAGCGAAAGGTTCTCCATTTTCTTCTTGGAATCTGTCAGAAGCGCTGGTCAGCCGGTGCGCCGCGCGATGATCGAGCAAGCGAGGCAGAAGGAGCGAAGCGAGGCAAAAAAGCGCACTGACCGTGCGGTGCGCAGTGCCACGCGCTGCCCGCTTGACTCCAGCTCCTGCAGCACCTGTTGACCTTGATGCGACAACCGCAGGCTCGAGTGCCCGCCCCGTCCCGGGCGCAGCTGCCGGCGGCTGCGCTGGGTTGAGGTCCGCCGACAGCGCCTCTCGACGCTCGTCCGAGACCGCGGGGGACGGTTGAGATGTGAATTGAGCGTTGGTCGGTAGCTGATGGGTCCAGCGTCGGCGTTAGAGTGAGCAAGAGCTGGCCCCCGAGCTACCTAGGCGGAGCGGAAAAGGAGACGCACGCCATTGTCGCGGTTGCCAGATTCTCTGCCATCCCCCGTCTGGTACGCCTGGAGCGACGTGGTGTACGCCTGGAAGTCGAAGTGCGGTTGTGGTGCCGTATGCGCCGGGGGCAGCCCCGCGGAGGACGATGCCCACGAGTCCCCCGACGCGGTCGGGGCAGCGCTCGCTGCGGACTATGCACCGAACGGGGGAGAAGGTCAGTCAGAGCGGGAACAGAACGCGCACCAGGCCACGCACAACATGTATCGGCTGTTACGAGGCAAAGGCGCAAGCGGCGTCAGCATCGCGAGCGACGAAACGTCGGCAGAGCAAGAACACACTGGTCCACCCTGCGCGCCCAGGGCCGGTGTGTACGAGGGGCTCGTGCCTACTGCAGCTTGTGCCAAGCGTGTCTCGATACTGTACGCATCGTGAGAAGACGACGGAGCCGCGGTCGACGCGCCCGAGCCGAGCCGAGCCTGAGGGAGCGCGTTCGGGGCGAAGAGGACGGGCGACAGCAATAGCCAGCCATGGCGCTTGCGAGAAGCCACGCGTACCGAGTAGCACCGAGTAGCGATGGAAAGGCGAGAAGGCGAGGAACGGAACGCACCGAGATCACCTCGTCTGCAGCACCAGGCCGCTGCATGGCTCCAGTAGATGCCGCAGGAGGGATGCCGCTGCTGCTCGCGGCGGCACCCGTGCTCATAGTCGCGGGATAGTCGGGTCGACGCGCCGTCGCGGTCGGCGAGTCGGAGGCGGTGAAGGCAAGGGAAGCGGCCGCCGCGTCGAGCGCGTTTTTCTTACGCGTCGCACGCGTCAGGTGACGCTCAACATCCTCTAAACCTGCGCATGTGGCGAGCGGGACTGTCGCCGCAGTGGACGAGCGCGTCGCAGGAGCGCTGGAGCGAGTCTGGCGGTCGACATTCGCTTTGCCAACGGTGACTGGGTTGGTCGGGGGATACGGTGCAGTGGACGCGGTGCGCTGGGGACGAGTCATGGCTGACGCTTCGAGAGAGAGACGGATGGGCAGAAGGAGGGAAGGGCGCCAGCTGGTCGGCGCGGCGGAGGGCCGCCGACTAAGCGCAAGTGCGCTATGCGACGACGCGTAATTGCGCTTTCTGCCGGCAGGCGCACTTGCGCTGCGTGAGGCAAGCGCAATTGCGCGGGGCCAGCAAGCGCAACTTTCCTGAACCTTTATAGCGCACTTTTCACCGGTCCCTAACCCACGGATGCGGGCGAGCCAAGCTCTGTGCCGCCCAAGCTCTTTCTTGCTGCTCGACGCCGACCGTGCCAAGTCCTGACTGGCCTGCACACGGCGCTGAGCAACCTGCTCGCTCCGCCATCCCCGTTCAGAGTGCGCCTTGGTCGCTCGCCCGCCGCTCAGGCTACCCTCGACGGGTCCTCGTCCCTTCTCCCCCTCAACCCTCCTCAAGCAGAGCACGAACTATGATCCGCGCACGCTCGGAATATTGCAGGGACAAGCTGACGCGGCCGCGCGCGCGATAGGGGCCGACTCCCGGCCCCCGCGAGACGGCGGCCCTCATGGACGCAAGCCGAGTCGCAGCCTCCTCGAGGGCTACGCGCGACGGGCGGGCAAGGCGTTGGCAATTGTGCCGCGAGCGACAGTGCCGCAAAGCGACACCGGCCAGGGCCCCGGCAGCGGCCACCCACCCTACACCTGCCTCCGCATCGCCCTCGCGAGCCTATGGCTCCTGACACGCTCGCGGGTGCACCCTCGGCCACGTCAGACCCGCGCTCTTGGGTCTGAGCGGCTCCGCGATCGGTCGCGCCGCGCTTCGGCCGGCGCCCTCTCCTCGTGCCCTCCGCGTGACATATCCTCGCGACCCGCGCTCGCCCGTCGGCGCTTTCTGCTTTCGCCTCGTGACCTGAGTCTGCCCCGAGGCGCACGCTAGCGCGCTGTGTACATGATCGGAGGTTCTTCGTCGTCGATGTTGCGCATGCGCCGAATCGGACGCGATGCGACGGCTGCTCAGAAAGCTGTCCTTTGCGCGCGTCGCCTCTCTGTCCCGGCGGCTCAGGCCAGCTTTCTGGACCATGCGCTCACAGCGCGAGTCTGACAAAACAGTCTTGGGCGGCCCGGATCCTCTACTGCCCTCGCACCGTCCTCTACCAGCAGCCGCTCCTGCTCGCCGGCAAAAACGGGTTCGCCGACTGCGCGTTCGTCGTCGCGAGGCGGAAAAGTCGTTGACCTCGTGTCTGCCTGTGGGCGAGCGAGGCAGACGAAGAGAGGTTCTGCGAAGGCCTGTCAGTGCCGAATCGAGTTCTGAGACGGCAGGACGAGAAGAGTGAGGCGAACCTGAGGCTGCGGCTGCAGCTCGAGCGGACGGTTAGGCTGGCAAATTGCTCTGTGAAAGATGTCGGCCTAACCCAGGGAACAAAGGGTTGTCGACGACGCTCGTTAGCGAGAGGGGCGACGGGGCGGGACCAGGGAGACGCTCACTCACCACTGCTGCATCTTCGGGCAGCCCCACTCGCGCGCTCGCCGTTGAGGCCACCCAGCCGTGCACCTCCCGGCAGCGCGCAATCGCCCTCTGCTGCTCGGGGACAGGCAGCGCAGCGAAACGCTCGACGATCTCGACCTGCTTGAGCCGGGCGTGCAGTTCGCCGAGGAGAGGGAGCGCGGCCTCGCGCGCCTCGTGCGCCTCGTGCGCCGAGTAGATCCGCTCCACGTCGATGATGCTGTCGAGGCAGGCCTGCCAGCGTCCACAGGTGGCCTCGAGCTCTGGGTCCCTGAGCGCCCGGAAGAGCCTGTCAAGCTGCAGCGAGGCTGGCCGTCAGCGCAGGCATCCTGAAGGGAGTGTGAGAGCAGCACGCACGAGGAGGCTCGGGCACGACAAGGTCCCATCTCGGGCGTGGCGCGCGCAGACTTCGACGACGATGTCGCGCGCACACTCGACTGCGGCGACTTGCTGCACGACCGACAGGGCCTCGAAGTGCTGCCGGGCGACGTGCCACCTCGCCAGCGCCAGGGGCCCCTGCACTATCGTCGTGACCCGCCCGAGCAGGATGCGGGCGCCTTCGAGGTCGGACCAGTAGCCGCGGCGGACGGCGGCGAGCTGCTCAAGGTGCCTTGCTCGCTCAGCCTTGATCTCACGAACACGGTCGCGGGCCGCTTCGAGGGTAGCGTTGTGGCGCTCGGCTTGTTCGTGATCGGGGTCCGGAAAGTCGAGTGCCTTGAGCTCGCGCACCGTTGCCCGAGCTGTCTTGAGCGGGCCATCGTACGCTGCGCCTTCCTTGTCATCAATCGGCGTGCGATAAAGGTCGGCGAGGCTTGTGACGTAGCGATAGACGATGACGAAGCGGACTTGCGCTGCGCGCGTCGGCGCCTCGTTGTGCGTGGGCTGTGGAGCAGAAACGCGGCGCGTGTCAGCGATCGTCAAGTCGCGCAAAATTGCTTCCTCGCGTTGTAACTCTTGGCAGGACGCACCGAGGGAATCTTATCGGCGCTGTCCCGCAGCATGCTGTACTGGACCTGCGGGAAGGGGGATAGGCCCGGTCAGCGACTCCTGGGATCGTCGATGGCAGAAGAGCACGCACCGACGTCCAGTCAAACTTGTCGGCGCCTTGTGCTTGCAGCAAGCAGTAAGCCGAGAAGAGCCGGCTCACGACGAACTCTTGCCGCTCGGGTCCAAAGTCGGACCAATGTGCCGTGAACAGCTTGCGGGCGTTCGAGGCGTTTGTCTTCCTGAGGCCATACGGTGCCACCTTGAGCATCCAGCCGTAGACCATGCCGAGCAGAGCGCAGAGGACCTCGGGGTCCGCGCCAGGCGGCCGGGCCTCGGCCGGGAGAAGTGGCGCCAAGCGAGGCGCGCTGGGTTGGCTCATTCCCTGAACTGCCGTTCGCAGTTGTCGGATGCGGGCTCGACGAGGCAAGGCGAGGGACGGGACAGCGGGCGAGGGCAGCGGACAAGGGTCGCGGACGAGGGTCGCGGACTCCCCTCGCAGGTCCGCGGAGCGTCCGGTGCGGGCGGCACGTGCGGGCCGACTACCACTGTGGCTCCTTACCTTGTCTCGTAGCGGACAACCTGCCCCTGGGCCTGCTCGCGGCGCACAAAAGGCTCTGCCGAGCGAGTGCACCGCCGACGACTCCGAGCTGAACGAGCCTCGGGGCCCACGGCGAGCGGGAAGGAAGCGCACGCCGCCTCAGTGACTCCCGATAGGGGCTCGAGCCAAGCACCGACAGGGGCTCAGACAGGAGACGGCCGGGGCCTCGGGAGTCCGAGTCCGAGTCGGAGGAGAGCTGAGTGCGGCGCATGCAGAGCTGACGCTGGACCAACAGGCAGGGGGCTTGGGCGTGCCCGCAGGCCCGAGAGAGTGAGCGGCGATGGCGTGATAGAAGCACACGCCCGACCGGAGGAGACCAAGCAGGACCAATTCAAAGTCCGCCGCCGCGGGAGGACGAGGGGCCAAGCCTGGTTCTGGAGTCGCTCTCGCACCTTTGACGCTCTGCCCTTGCCGGCCTCACTGTCCAGACTGCTCTCACGAACGCTGACGACCTCGGTGCTCTTGCCGTCCCAGCCCACGCCTTCCGTCCCCCAACCTCCATCCTCATCAGCTCCTCCTCATCTCTCCGCCTCGGCTCTGCTGACGAGAGCACGGCCGCATCCAGCACGTAGTCAGGTCGCGCCATTAGCCGCCGAGCTATTGCGGAGCGATCGCGCGCTCGTCCGGGAGCGACGGGAGCGAGGAGAGCGCCGGCTCGAACGAACGGGGACGAGACCCGCTTGACGGCGCAGCACGGCGGGTGGTTCAGGCTGCAGAACTCGGCACATGGTGGTCAATCGCTCGCATCTACGAAGACGCTGCGCGGGGGGAAGCTCCGCCTGTCCTGAGCCGCCCTCGCACACCTTCGCAACGTCGCCCATTTCTCGTCTCGAGCGTTCCCTTCTGCATCGCTCAACACGTCACACCGGCTGGCTTGTGCAGATCTCTCTGCGCCGCGCAGCTTCTGTCCCGACCGCCTCGTTTGTCGTACTCGGTCGCTGCTCTGACGTCCCACTCGCTCCCGCGTCGCTCGGCAATACAGGCACGCGCTTCCTCCGCCACCAAGTCGCTCTGAGCCTCCTCGTCGAAACCTCTCCCGGTCGGCGCAGGCCCAACGCGGCTTTTCTCCTTCCACCAGCGCCGCCGCTCACCTCCCGTCCTTTCACCAGCCCCTGCGCTCACGCCCGCGCCGCCTCCCACTCGGCCGCCGTCGTGCCATAGTACCGCCGCGCGTAGTGGTCCGAGATGCGCCCCGGCGCCGAGCGCGCGAGCGAGTGGAGGACCGCGCCGGGCGGGATCTGCGGGCGATGGAGCGCAGCGAGGAGGTGGGGAAGCTCGACGACGGCGAGGAAGCCGAGCTGAAGACAGCAGGGCGCAGCGTACCGAGGGGTCGTACCAAGCCTGGTACGCGTGCGGGTTGTGCATCAGGGGGTGCGGCTGGAACGGGCAGGGACAGGGGGCCGTCAGTCGGGGAGAGGGCTTGCGCAGAGTGGGCCGCGAGGATCGCCCACCTGCTCGGCGAAGGCAGTCTGGGGGTTCGCGACGTTCCCGTGAGGCGAGAGGCGGCCCAGCTGCGGTCCGAATGCGCGACGTCAGCGCATGGGTAACAGGAGAGACCGAGAGGAGACAGCGCAACGCACCGCGACCTCCGCGTCGGGCAGCCGCCGCGTATGGTGCAGCTCGGAGCACAGCCTGTACACTTCCGAGCGGATTTTCACGACAGATTGCTGCTGCTGCACGACGCTCGCCACTCGGAACTCGGCAAAGGCCGTGTCGTCCGTCAAGCTGCGCACCTCCGCCGCGACTTGCACAGCCTGCCGGACCTTTTCGTCGGGAGACGACGAGTCCCAGCAGAGGCTGTGCACAAAGTAGAGCGTGTGGAACGAGGTCACGAGGTGCTTGTAGGCCTCGAAGCGGCGCTCGGGCGGCTCCGCGTGGATCTGCGCCAGGGTGAGGAGCTTGTCGGCGGACCACTGTGCGCTCAGGCTCTTCTCAGTTGAGAGTCACAAGCCTGAGAACTGAGGGCACCGCACCAGTTTCTGCCACAGGGTGTCGCGCTCGCCGCCAGGCTGCGCGTCGTCGCTGATCTGGACGAGCTTCTCGTGCACGAGCTGGGTCGCCACGCTGCCGATGCGGCGCAGCTTGTCGAGGCTGATGCCACTCGGGCCCAGGAGGTCGGTTGCCCACTGCTCGGCAAAGGCGGCCTGGCGCTGCTGGTGCGCGGCCTCCTCGCCCAGGAAATTGCGCACGTAGCGGTCCTTGATCACGTGGACGACGATGCGAATGTGCGCAAACGAGGCGATCGCATCCTGGAGCTGTCGAGAGGAGAAGAGTCGTCAGGCAGACCGCTGAGGGTCCGAGACCGGGAGGTCGACCAACCCCTCTCTGCTTTCTCTCTGGCGGAGGTTGACCGTGAGAGCGTGGAAGGTGACCTACGGAGCAGGAGACAGGTCAGCACATCAGCGAAGGAACCCTGGATCCGCGACCCCTCACCGCGTTCGCGTCAAAGTGACCGGTCGACGCCGCCGCGCACGCCGCGCGCAGCAGGCGATCGACAATGTCCTCCTGGTCGAGCGGGACCAGCCCCGGCCACGCAGTGACCAGCTCAACGAGCGAGCTGTGCAGCGCGTACCGCACCCGGAGGACGTCGCGCGACGCCGCGAGCCCGCCACTGCCACCGCGCGGCGCACTCGACGCGATGAGCCAGTCGTAGATGCTGTGCGCCCAGCTGAGGAGCGTCTGCGAGTTGTGCATGGCGCGGACAAGGACGAGGAAGACGAAAGAGGTGCGCGAGGGCGCGCGCGGACGCTCTCTGGGGCGACCGACCGGGACGTCCGCGGTCCGTTCGTGGAGCACGCACAGGAGGCGCCGGTTTGCCAGACGCGCACGCGAGGGTGTCATCGAGCTAGAGCGCAGCGTCAGCAGGTGGTGAATGCGTCAAGTTGCAGGCGCCTGTGCGGCAGAGGGGACGACGGAACGAAACAAAGAGGGAGGGAAGGAGGGGCGGCTACGGCGCGACGAGCGACGTCGCCGCCGAGGTGAAGGAGCTGCTGCTCGTCGTCAAGAGGGCGACGATGAGGCCGAACAGGCCGAGAATACTGTGCCGCGGGCAGGAGCGTATCAGCCGGGGTGGTCCTCACGGGTAGCAGTGAGAGGGGCGCACCTGGAGAAGATCTCGATGACGAGGACCTTGACGAACAGCTGCGGGTCTGCCGCGTCTGCGATGGCCGCGTTGGCGCCCGAGATGCCGACGGCAACGCCACACAGGAGGTTGCACATGCCGGCCGTGAGCCCGCCCCAGAAGAGCGAGTAGCCCGTGTAAAAGTTGCGCGGGGTGTAGAGCTCGGCGAGAGTCGGGACCGAGGTGATCTTGGAGGAGAAGACGATCGAGATGATAATGCCGCTGTCGGTCGAGAAAGGTCAGAGAGGGAACGGCACGAGAAGAGAAGCGCGGGAGGACGCACTAGATGCCGACGACCTGGGCGGGAGCGATTCAAAGATGGGTCAGCATCACATTCGAGTAGTCAGAATCGTCAAACGCACCTCGCAGAAGATGATGCTGCGTGGGACACTGAGGGGTCAGCTGCGGTCCGGCAGTCGCACGAGGAGGGAAGGCAAGGCAGCGCACGAGATCAAGTTCTTGGTCCGGATGCGCGGCGTCCGCACGCTACCGCCGAGGATGGATGCTCCAGTGATCCAGATGCCCCTGCGCAGTCACCACCGTCAGTGCCCTCGCGAGCTCGCAAGCCACAGAGAGAGGGGGACGCACCACCCTGCGCCGACGACACTCAGGCCAATGTTCAGGCCGATGCCCATCAATGCCCAGGCGTACGGGCTCGTGTCCTCGAGGAACGCGCCCGGGTTGAACTGGGTGCCCGACCCGGTGAAGACGAGGTAGGTCGCGAGGAGGGACGCGAACGAGACGGTCGAGTAGGCGGCGAGGGTCGTCGTGATCCCCATGGTCGCTTTGTTTGTGAGTTGCTGACTGTGGTGAGCGGGCGTGCCAGTCTCCCTGGGGGCGTGAGCTCTCGAGGCGATGTGTCGGGGAGTGTGCGGAGAGTCAGGGTGGGGAGGAGTGGGAGGGGATGGGAAGAGCGCGCCGTACCTCGGATGCACTGAGAGCGAGTCCTGGGTGGTGTTCAAGCTAGACCAAGCTGGTCTCGAGACGTGTACGAGGTGCGACGAGTGAAGGGGGAGATGACGAGCCGCTCCCTCTCTCCCTCGAGGCTGCGTCCACCTCGGTACATCCACTCATCGCTCAGACTCTTGCTTCTGTGACTCTAAAGCTATCACAGAGCTCCTGAGATGGACCGCCCGTCAGAGTCGGGCGCGAGCTACTTCGAGTCGGTCATCTCCAAGCCTCCCCCACTCGAAGCGTTTGACGCCTTCAAAAAGGCGCGTACCCGGGGTCCTAGCCTGCCTGCACAACCACAACTGACCTTTGAGGGCGACCCCGCAGACCAACTCGACCTACCGCGAAAAGACGACCCGCGGCGGGCTCTTCACCCTGATCGTCTCGCTCGTCGTCGCCGCCCTCGTGTGGACAGAGTGCCGCGCCTACTTCTGGGGCGAACCCTCGTACGAGTTCAGCGTCGAGCGAGAGATCGCACACGACCTCCAGCTCAACTTTGACGCGACTGTCGCGACGCCGTGCCATTGTGCGTTGGGTCGTCGCGTTGCCGAGTCCCCTCTTCCTCCGCTCCAACCTCACTGGCTGTTCTTCCCCACCAGACCTCACCGTCGACGTGCGCGATGCTGTCGGCGACCGACTGCACATCAGCGACGAATTCAAGAAGGACGGCGTGCGTTTCGTCCCCCTGCCCTTGCCCTCTGCCTCCTCCTGCGCGCGACTGACTCCTCCACACGCAGACCACCTTCGACATTGGCCACGCGCGTAGCCTCAAGAGCGCTCACGACGGACAGGGCGTCTCGGCGAGCAAGATGGTGCGCGACGCCAAGGGCAGGAGGGTCTTTGCCAAGACGGGCAACGTGGTTGACGATGGGCCTGCCTGCCGAGTGAGCTGGGGCGCGCTGTCTCCCTGTGTCTGCGTCTGGGTGCTGATCTCGAGGTGGGGCAGATCTACGGTTCGATGGAGGTCAAGAAGGTGACGGGGAACCTGCACATCGTGCGTCGCGCTTCTCCTCCTCTCTGATGGACTTGCGCTCACCCTGCCCGCTACAGACGACCCTCGGGCACGGCTACCTGAGCTGGGAGCACACCGATCACGCCCGTGCGCATCTGTCGTCTGCGCCTCGGAGCGCTCTCCACTGACGAGCAGGCCGCGCGAACCGCAGTCATGAACCTGAGCCACGTGATCCACGAGTTCTCCTTCGGCCCGTACTTCCCGCGCATCGTACAGCCGCTCGACAACTCTGTGTACGCGTGCCGCTCACCTCCTCGTGTAAACACCTTCTGACCAACCCCTCCTCGTCGCAGCGAAATCACCAATGCCCGTCCGTCTCTCTTCTCCCCGCCGTCCTCCTCCTTCGACCTTCGGCACCCACTGACAAGAGCCAGCGCACAGATTTCCACATCTTCCAGTACTTCCTCAGCGTCGTCTCGACGACCTACGTCAACGCTGCACGGCGCGTCCTCCGCACCAACCAGTACTCGGTGACGGAGATGAGCCGCACGACTGAGCATGGCAAGGGGGTGCCGGGCATCTTTTTCAAGTTTGACGTCGAGCCGATGAGCTTGACGGTGAGGGAACGGACGACCGGGTTGGTCCAGTTCTTGGTGCGGTTGGCGGGCATCGTCGGAGGGATCCTCGGTGCGCCGCGCTCTTCTTCCTCTCCTCTCGCGCGCCAAGTTGCTGACGCGCACAGTTCGCGCCCGGGCAGTGTGCTCCGACTTTGGGTTCCGCACCGCCGACTTCTTCGTCGAGCGGCTCATGGCCACGTCGGCGCCCAAGACGCCCTTGCCCGTCAACACGGGCACGTTTGGCGCGCACTCGGGTGCGCCCAAGACGCCGGTGCTCGGAGGAGGGTTTGCGAGTGGGTTTGGCAGGGACTGAGACTTGTGCAAACTGAAGGCTTCGACGTCAAAGAGGGCCTGAGCGCCTTTGTCAGAGCAAGCCGAGACGCGTGCGCGAGCGATCGGAGCTTCGGGCTGGCGCCTGCCAGCAGCACGCGCCTCATCGCATCTCCTCCCTCTCGCTCTCCCCTTGAGACCTCACAAACCGACATGGCAGCCCGCAAGCGCGCGACGAGCATCGGCCAGGACGCGCTCAACGAGCTCGACAAGGCGTCGCAGCCGGTCGGGACCACGGCGACGGCGCACAACAGCCAGGGAGCCCGCCGGGGAGGAGCAGCGGCCAAGGGAGGCTCGCAGGCGCAGCCCTGGACGCAGGCGACGGGCCCACTGGCGTGGCTGGTCAAGCCAAAGTGCACGCTGCCCATCATCGCCGCGACCGTCGCTGCGTGGGCTGCACTCGAGCACTCCTCCACCTCGCCGTCGTCGACCTCCCCCCTCAAGGGCGGCAGCGACAACCCTCTCACGCCCCTCCTGTGGATCTCGTATGCCCTGCCGCCCATCCCAGGAGACGCCTCGTCGACGCGCTACGGCAAAGGCCCGAAGGACCTCCTCTTCCTCGGGTTCTACATCATCGTCTTTAGCTTTGTCCGCCAGGCCCTCACAGAGTACCTCCTGCGGCCCCTCGCCCGCGCACTGGGCCTCAAGACCGAGGGCAAGATCACCCGCTTCATGGAGCAGGCATACGCCGTCGTCTACTTCTCCTGGTCCGGCGCGTTTGGCCTCGTGCGTCCCGCCCGTTTCCCTCCGTCCCTCCCCCCCCTTGCCGCGGCGCGCGCACCGAAGCTGACCCTGTAGGCCAATCCGCACGCAGTACGTCATGAGTCGCCAGCCGTCGTGGTGGTACAACACGGAGCACTTCTGGCTCGGCTACCCGCACTGGTACGCTTCTGTCTCTCTCTTCTCCCGTGAGCGCGAGCCGAAGGAGCTGACGCGGAGTGACACTCTCGCGCAGGCGCATGGACGGCCCGCTCAAGACCTACTACCTGCTCCAGTTGTGCGTTTCTCGCTCATCTTTGTCGTGGAGCTGCACTTGCGCAGGGAGAGGACCTGACGATTGACCGTGCCGCTGTTTCCGCAGCTCGTACTGGCTTCAGCAGATGATTATCCTCGTCATGCGGTGCGTCATCTCTTCACGTGCCCTCTACCCGCGCGCAAGCTGACGCTGGAGCGCGATCGCAACCGACAGCCTCGAGAAGCCGCGCGTCGACTTCCGCGAGCTCGTCATCCACCACATCGTGACGCTGTGGCTCGTCGGGTGGTCTTGTATGTCTGATCTTCGCTTTTCTGACGAGTGGCGCGAGGAGCTGACAAGGAAGGATCCGTGCCCTGCAGACATGATCAACTTGACCATGATTGGTACGGCCGTCTTTGTCTCGATGGACTTGCCCGACATCTGCCTCGCCGTGCGCCCAGCCTTTCCTCCTCCTCGTCTTTCTGTTGGCTCGACCCGCTGACTTTGTGCCCCTCGACTCCCCTACTCTCCTTCGACCGACTGCGCCCTCCTTGCCCGTCGTCGCTCTGCCCCATCCCTCTCCCCCACTCAACCACCACTCGCGCGCCCCCAAAGTTCTCGAAGTGCCTCAACTACCTCGACCTGCAGCGCACCTCGGAGGCGTCCTTCGTCTTCTTCCTCTTCATCTGGACCTACATGCGCCACTACCTCAATTGCCGCATCCTGTGGAGCGTCTGGACCCAGTTTGACCTCGTCCCCGCCCAGTGGCGCAACTGGTCGGTCGACCACAACGGGTGGTGGCTCTTTTACGGGTTCGGGAGCGGAGAGATCCCCAAGTGGATGAAGTGCGTGCCCTTTCGCTTCCTCTTTCTTTCCCTTTCTCTTCCGGCGGTCTGTTTGCCCGGACTGGGAGACAGTGAGCAGGTCGCCCGCACGAACAAAAACCACTGACACACACATCCTACCCTCGCTGCTTCCCCGAACGCGCGCGCGCACCCCGAGCAGGTATCAGATCTTCGCGCCGATCCTGGCCCTCCAGCTCGTCAACGCCTTCTGGACGTACCTCATCCTGCGGATCCTGGTGCGGATCCTGAGCGGCAAGAACGCGCGCGACGTGCGCGAGGAGGACGAGGACGAGCAGGACCGGAGGGAGTTGGCCGAGTTGGAAGCGCGCGAGAAGGCCAAGGGGGGGAAGGCGCAGTAGGGGTCGGGTCGCGCGGGGGGCCTCTGTCTTTATCGCGGGCGGGGTTCCGCGTGGACACACGGACGAGTGTGAAAGGAGACGCGCAATGCCATGGTCTTACAAGCACAAAAGGGGGCAAAGGCGCGCACCCGGCGGAAAGGGCGGCGGCGAGGGGAGAAGAGCACGGACGAAGGGAGAGGGTATCTACGCCAAGAGTGAACAGACAGCAGTGTGTGGAGACGAAACAGGGAGAAACGGCGGGACCGGATCACGGTCGTCCGAGGCGCGACAGCGACGTCGAGTCCTCGCTCTGCTCCTGCTCCTCGATTGCATCCGCTTGCCCGACCTGCGCGCGCGCACAGTTGGGTCAGAGCCGTTTTCGCAAGGGCTGGATGGAAGCGCGAGGATGGGCAACGCACCGCTCGCAGGACGCTCTTCTTGCTGCTCTCTTGCATCTCGCCCGCGATGATGAGCTCGTCGAGGATCTAGAGGCGGGCGTCCGTAGGTCAGTCTCCGGCGCATCAGAATCAGAACAAGGGAGAGAGGGCGGCTCACGGCGTAGGCCTTCTGGTAGTTGAAGATGCTATGCGCGGACGAGCGGGGTCGTCAGCTTGTCCGCCAAGGGAAGGAGGCGAGAGAGGGAGCAGCCGCACAGGTCGAGCTCGCACACGTTGCCAAAGTACCGGTCGAGGACTTCGACGTAGCTGCGTGCAACCGGGCCGAAGTCAGTCAAACGCGAAGCGAACGAGGCGCGCGCACGAGGACGCACCGGTGGATGACCTCGAGCGTGATGAGCTCATTGTCCTGCGCGCCGATGCCGCAGACGAAGAAGAGGCTCGCGTAGCGGCGGTAGACGATCTTGGAGTCTGTGTGTGGCGCTCTCGCGGGTGAGCCTCGGTGAGGCAGCGAGAGCGAAGTGGAGTCGACGCACCCTTGTACTCGAGGAAGTTGCACATGCGGGTGCGCCGTGCGAGGACGAGCTGGGTCACGTCCTTGACGATCTTGGCTGTTTGTGCCGGGCGGACCGCGTAGTTGGCGGGTCGGGACGAGATGAGGAGGCGGGGGAGCGAGGTCAGGGTCAGCGACGAGAGCGAGCGCAGGCCAGAGGGGAGCGCGACGCACACTTGTTGCGCGGGCTCATAGTAGTGTACCACTTTGCGAGGCGGACCTTGCCCTGCCGCGAGATCAAGAGGAGGAACGACACGCCTGCACGCGGAGCAGGGGGTGCGTGGAGCCCGACAGGTCAGCCGAGGAGACAGGCGCGGGCGAGAGCCAGGTTCAGAGCTTGCCATTGTCGCGTTCCTGCAGGCCAGACGACATTGCTTGCCGCGCGAGAGAGGGAGCGGGAGGGGGTTTGGCCGGAGGTTGCTCCGCGGGTAAGAGTTGGCGGCGAAGGCGGTGCGCGCGCGCGAGGTGAGACACCGACAACTGGCTCGCTCGACGTTTTGACGGGTGTGCCCGGTCAGCGTGTGATTTGCTCCTCGAGTGAAATCCTGTACAAGATCACTGTGACCCAGGAGGGGGAGGAGGAGGAGGCAGTTGCGACTGCGGCCGGATGTCTCTGCGCGTGGGCGCGAGCGAGGCGAGGCGGTGGAAAGTGCGGGGTTGGGCGTGACGCTCGAGCGAGACCTCGCCCAAGGTCGCTCGCCTCTTCTCTGCCTCGCTCCTCTCTCGCTCTTGCTCTACAGAAGTGCCTTGCACAGAGCCACACTTTGTGCTCTCGCCTCACCAACCTCCGAACTCTCAGCTCCCGCCCGCCCGCCATGGTCGCGTCGGACCGCTCGCCCGCTTCGCTCGCCCGCAGTCGCAGCGTCAGCTCCGACACGTCGTTCCACACCTCGCGCCTGTCGAACCAGGGCGGCCAGCTCATCGTCGTCGCCAACCGCCTCCCCGTCTCTGTCACGGCAGACCCCAAAGCCGAGGGGGGTTACCGCTTCTCCGTCTCGAGCGGTGGACTCGCCTCTGCCCTCTCAGGATGCAAGAAGAAGATGGACTTTGTCGTGAGTCCCTTCTTCCCTCTCGTGGCCTGATCTTCCTTGACCGACTGCTGACACACCCCCTCGCGCGCAGTGGATCGGCTGGCCTGGTTCGCCCTCCTCCTCCCGTCTTCCGCTTCGAACCCCTTCGCCCGTCCGCACGGACGCTCACACCCCCTTGTCCCCCCCACACACGCAGGTTTCGACGTGCCCGAGATTGACCGCGAGTTCATCACCAAGAAGCTCTCCGAGGACTTCTCGTGCATCCCCGTCTACATCTCGGACGAGGTTGCCGAACGCTACTACAACGGCTTCTCCAACTCGATCCTCTGGCCCTTCTTCCACTGTGCGCACTCTCTCTCTCTCTCTCGACGGTCTCCCATCGGCAGGATGTGTCGAGCTGACGGAACAACCCGCTGCGCAGACCACCCGGGCGAGATCCAGTTTGACGAGACCGACTGGCTCGCTTACCGCCAGGCCAACCTCCTCTTTGCCGAGGCAGTTCAGAAGGAGGTCAAGTCGGGCGACATTGTCTGGGTCCAGGGTGCGTGCAGCCGTTTCCTAGCGCGGCGAAACAGCGTATGGTCGCTCACACAGTAATTCCCGCGCAGACTACCACCTGTGCCTCGTCCCCGTCTACCTGCGCGACCTCCTCGGAAGGGACGCGGCCTCGATGGGCGAGAACGGCCAGCGTGACGTCAACGCCATGTTTGAGGGCCTGACGGTCAGCACCGAGGGCGCCAAGGGCGTGCGCAAGCAGGGGCCGACGGGCGTCAACGGGACGCACGGCGCCAACTTTGTCGGGGACGTCCAGATTGGGTTCTTCCTCCACACGCCATTCCCTTCTTCCGAGGTGTTCCGGTGCGTGTTTTGGCTCTCTCGACTCGAGGATGGCCCAGGCGAGGGCGAGCTCGCAGTGACTGACCGCGCCCCGGCCGTCGTCACAGCACGCTCCCCGTCCGGCGCGAAATCCTCCTCGGCATCCTCAACTGCGACCTCATTGGGTTCCACACGTACGACTACGCGCGGCACTTCCTCTCGTCGTGCTCGCGCCTCCTCGGTGTCAAGTGCACCCCGAACAAGATCGAGCTCGTCGGCCGCCACGCGACGGTCGGCACGTTCCCGATCGGGATCGAGCCGGGACAGTTCCTCGAGGCGCTGCAGCAAGAACAGGTGCAGCAGCGCGTCGCGACCCTGCGGAGGAGGTTCGAGGACGTCAAGCTCATTGTCGGCGTCGACCGCCTCGACTACATCAAGGGCGTGCCGCAGAAGCTCCACGCCATGGAGGTCTTCCTCGAGGAGCACCCCGAGTGGATCGGCAAGGTCGTCCTCGTCCAGGTCGCGGTCCCGTCGCGCCAGGACGTCGAGGAGTACCAGAACCTGCGCGCCATGGTCAACGAACTCGTCGGGCGCATCAACGGCCGCTTTGGCACCGTCGACTGGATGCCGATCCACTTTATGCACCGCTCGGTGCCCTTCTCGGAGCTGACGGCGCTCTACACCGTGTCGGACGCGTGCCTCATTACGTCGACCCGCGACGGCATGAACCTCGTGCGTCGCCGCTCTCCCCTTCTCCTCCTCTCTAATTCGTGTGCGCTGACGAGGAAGAGCACGAATGCAGGTCGCGTACGAGTACATTGCGTGCCAGCAGCAGAGCCACGGCGTGCTCATCCTCTCCGAGTTTGCCGGCGCCGGTGCGTCGCTCTTCCGCGTCTCGGCTGTGTCTCTGGGCGAGGGTGTGGGAAGCTGGGCGAGCGCTGCGGACGGCGGGTCTACTCGCTCAGGGAGCGGTGAACAAGCGGAGGAGGGGGCGGGGCGGAGGAGAGCCGCCCTTGGGCTGGTTCTTCTTGCGCTCCTCTCCCCCGAGTCGCCGCTCCCCGGGCAGAAGAGCCTGAGCTCGGCTCAGGAGCGCTCCGATCGTACGAGTGGGATCCGGCGCGACGCGCTGAGGTTGCTGTGGCGTCAGCGAGCGCCGCTAGGCCCATGCCGTGGCAGGGCCGGAGGCGCACGGCGGCGGCGGTCACTGGAGGACGACGCCGCTACGCTGTTGCTCAGCCGCCGAGCTCTACTGGTCCCCAACAAACCGTTACGAGTTCACGGAGGAATCGGGTGCTGACCACGCCTTTGCCCCCTCGCGCAGCCCACTCGCTTAACGGCTCGCTCATCGTCAACCCCTGGAACACGGCCGAGACGGGTGAAGCGATCCACCAAGCGTTGACGATGGCGCCCGACGAGCGTGAGGAGGCGCACCGCAAGCTGTTCCGCTACGTGTCGCAGTACACTGCGTCGCACTGGGTAGGCCCTCAATTTCACTCTTCCCACCCGACTTGCAAGCACCCACTGACCCTCTCTTGGACGCAACAGGGAACCGAATTTGTTGCCGAGTTGTGCATCGCCTCTTGTCTCTTTTCGAGGAGTTCTCTCAAGAGACTGACTCTCTCTCTCTCTCGTGCAGGCAACGGGACCGCGCCGAGCGTCGTGCGATCGCCGAGGCTTCGGACAAGGAGAACGAGGACAAGGCCGGGTCGGACAAGGTCACCAAGGCGGCGTCCGAGCGGGACCAGCGCGCCAAGCAGGAGCAGCTGCGGCGTCAGGGCCTCCAGCTGACGGGCAAGGCTTGACGGGGCTTGACGCGTGGTGGCTGTAGATAGATTCTTTCACCCCCCTGACGAACGACGAGGCTCGCGAGTCTCCTTGTACAGGAGCGAGGGTGGGGCCAACCCTTCAAGTGTGAGCCCCAGCGAGTGCCACCCACCGACCGACGAGACGAGAAAGGGTCCCCCCGCTCCTCTTTTTCCCCAGCACTTGTCAGAGCTGTGAATCTGGCCTCTGCTGC